>JAWQEG010006688.1:12500-35969 GCA_033782935.1 Petrolisthes cinctipes | reverse complement strand
AGAACAAGAAAAAGAACAACAAGAAGAAGAACAACAAGAAGAAGAACAGCAACAATGAAGAGGGAGAAGAGACTGCAGAAGGAAAAGAAACTGCAGAAAAGTGTGATGGAAAAGAGGAGGGGAATATGGAGAAGGAAGAAAAACCCAAGAAGACAATTGAGGAGGGATAGAGGAAAGTGAGGAATCAAATAAGAAGGAAAAGAAAATGAAGAAGGAAAAGAAGACGAAGAAGAAGCAACCTGGAGGAAGTGACGAGCCCGGCAGGAATTCAAAACACTCTCGGGTCCTCACAAGGCATCTCGTGCTCCTACCAAGGAGAGGCCTGTGGATATACACATTGTAGGTGATTCCCAGGCACGAGGGCTGGAACCCCTAATGGCAGATCGCCTTCACACTTCTGTGAAGGTGAATTGTTTGCCAGGTTGTGGCAATGCTGACCTCCGAAAGGAAGCTGAGAGGATCCAAACGTCCAGATCTGCTGTCATTGCACTCATGGTGAGTGGTAATGACATCTACCTGAGAAATGGTAGAGTAGGCATGACCGAAGGAGTCCTCTCGGATGTGCTCGGTGCAGTAGACGACTGTGGGTCAAAAACCGCCAGAAGGGTAGTTGTTGGCATGCTCCCAAGGAGAGGCCCTTTAGGGACTGCTCTGTCAAAGAACATTGCAGTAAATCAGCGCCTGGCTGATTTGTGTACTGCCGAGGGGGTGTTCTTTGTGGACCCCTACACCTCACTCTTTGGTAGAGACGACCTCTACCAGAGGGATGGCACACATCTCTCACTAAAGGGGAAAGAAGTGCTTTCCAAATTAATGGAAGACGCCGTCCGACGATGTCTCAGGAGCACTCGACCGAGCGTGGAGGAGAGCCCTCGTCGCTATGCTAGAGTGACCCCAGAGAAGACATTCGCTGAGATCCTGAAGAAGGATATCCCCAGCACTACCAAGACAATGACCAAACCGGGAAACGGAAGAGTATAGGGAGCCCTGCAGTTGGGGGTTCCCTGAAGGTTCTATTGTTCAACGCCAGGTCCATCCGAAACAAGTTTTTGGAACTGCGGGCCCTCGTTGCGACAGAGGAACCCGAGATGGTGGTCATAACGGAGTCATGGTTGAGAACCTCGGACAGAGATCTTGAAGGGGAATTCGTGATTCCAGGCTACCAACTCTTCCACAAAGATAGAGAGGACAGAGAGGGTGGTGGTGTGCTGTTGTATGTAAAGAACTCCATCAAATCGATGACCTGCAACATCACATCGAACCACGAGCTCCTTGGAGTTGACCTAGAAAAAGGCACTGCAAAATACAGAACCCTGCTGCTTTATAGACCCCCTGGACAACTCAATGAGATGGACAGGGACCTATACCAGTTGCTGGGTGAACTAGTGGACGGCAGGGTGTGCATCCTTATGGGGGACTTCAACACACATGTTGACTGGGAAACCAGAGAGCCCTCTGCCGAGAACACACCACTCTTGGAGTTTGTAAATGATGAATTCCTCACTCAATGGGTAAGGGAGCCAACAAGAGGTGCTAACATACTCGACTTGGTCCTCACCTCCGAGGATGACATCATTCAAGACCTCTCTGTAAATGAAGAAATAGGTGGAAGCGACCACAAGCTTATAAGATTTTCAGTTAAGGTCCCTAATATGGAGTCCGTGACCCCGGTGCATAGAAAATTAGACATGGGGAGAGCGGACTTTGCAGGTCTTCGTGAAGGCGTTGCTGAAATGGAACTAGAGGAGGGAGAGAGTGCTGATGATCTGTGGAGGTCATTCTTGTCTTCCTTCATGGAACTTCAGTCGCGCTTTATTCCTGTGAAGGGAACAGGTCAGAAGTTCATTCAACCGAAGTGGTTTAATCGGGAAATCCGTAACCTACTAAGGGAGAGGAGAACTGCGTATCGTCGAGCGAAGGCATCTGGGGACTTTGACGGTCATAGAAGACTGAATCGAAACGTGAAGTCCAAAATAAGGGCGGCTAAGCGTGCTGAGGAGGTCCGTGTGGCTAGACTCTGCAAAGAGAACCCCAAGGAGTTTTTCAGTTATGTGAATGGCCGTAAACCAATCCGACGCAGGATCGGTCCCTTGGTGAATGAGGATGGAGCATTGATGCACTCTGATGCAGAAAATGCTAACCTCTTAAATGAGTACTTCTCTTCAGTGTTCTCTGAGGAGAGTGGTCCCATTCCCGAACCTTTGGACTCCTTCAGTGAGAAGTTGGAGTCAATGGTCTTCACCCAAGAAGAAATCAAGAGAAAAATAATCGAATTAAAAGCAAACAAGTCCCCCGGTCCGGATGGGTTCTTACCTAGAGTGTTGAAAGAAGTGCATGGTGAAGTATCACGGCACCTGTGCACGGTCTTCAACAGGATAATCCAGACTGGATGCGTTCCTAGAGACTGGCGTGAGGCAGAGGTGACTCCTATCTTCAAGAAGGGAGATGCTAGCCAACCGTCAAACTACAGACCCATCAGTTTAACCTCGATAGTCTGTAAACTCATGGAGAGCATCATGGTGGACAAAATAACAGCACACTTAGAATCAAATTTGCTACTGAGGGGTTCCCAGCATGGGTTCCGGCAGCACCGGTCATGCCTCACAAATCTGGTGGAATTCTTCCATTTTGTTTTCAGTGAGCATGATCGGGATAAAGCGGTCGATGTTGTCTACTTAGACTTTCAGAAAGCCTTTGATAAGGTACCCCACCGCCGCCTCCTTCGGAAAGTGCGTGCACTGGGCATAGACGGAAATGTGGCAAATTGGATAGAGAACTGGCTAAGTGACAGACGGCAGCGGGTGGTAGTGAATGGACAGGCTTCAGAGTGGGTGCCCGTTACTAGCGGTGTTCCCCAAGGTTCTGTTCTGGGACCACTACTGTTTATCATCTATGTTAATGACTTGGATGGTGACATGGTTGCCAAGATTTCCAAATTCGCCGATGATACTAAGCTTGGTATGAATGTCGCGAAAGAAGGAAATACTACCCGCTTACAAGAAGATCTTAGGAAGATCGGGGAGTGGTCTGACACGTGGCAAATGCCATTTAACGTGAACAAATGCAAAGTTATGCATATAGGCCACAGAAACCCCCGAACAGAGTATAACCTTAAGGGCAATGCTCTCGTAAGCACTGATACTGAGAAAGACTTGGGTGTAACTATCACCAGCGACCTCAAGTTCTCAAAGCAGTGTATTGAGGCTGAGAAGAAAGCCCAAAGGATGTTAGGGTACATAAAGCGACAGTTTGGATACCGGAACAAGGAGATAGTACTTTGTCTGTACAATTCCCTTGTCCGACCGCACCTGGAGTATGCAGTCCAGTTTTGGAGTCCTTCTTACCGGAAGGATATCGCGAGATTGGAACGAGTGCAAGCCAGGGCAACCAAACTTATACCCTCTCTTAGACACAAGAGCTATAAAGATCGGTTGGTAGAACTCGACCTGTTCTCTTTGGAAACCCGGAGACTGCGTGGTCAGCTTATCGAAGTGTTTAAAATACTACGAGGCTTTGACAATGTAGACTACAGGGACATTTTCCAACTCAGTGAGGGCACAACCAGGAATCATGGCTACAAACTTGAACTAAAGCGATACAACCGTGATCTGTGTGGTAAGTTCTTTACATACAGCATCTGCGGTACTTGGAACGCGCTTCCTGCTGATGTGGTCAACAGCAACTCTGTGGATCAGTTCAAGTCCAGATTAGACAAAGCCTTAAACCACCGTCTAGGTGTTTAAGCCGTTGTGCGAGTGTTCCTTGATGGTTTCACATGACACATTCGAGGACGGTCGCCTACTTGCGCAACTAAACCCACAGGTACCCTCTTTGTATGGATCGTAAGGTCCCCTAGGGTACTTCTTTTCCTTGTAACTCCTTGTAACTCTCTCTCTCTCTCTCTCTCTCTCTCTCTTTCTCTCTCTCTCTCTCTCTCTCTCTCCGCTGTACAGTGAGGACCTGCGCCTGCGCTCCGTCCGTTCTAGTGCTTTAGCGATTCCGTGTTAAGTGTTTGTGTGTTTCCTGCGTGTTAAGTGATTGTGTGTTTCCTGCGTGTTAAGTGATTGTGTGTTTCCTGCGTGTTAAGTGATTGTGTGTTTCCTGCGTGTTAAGTGATTGTGTATTCCTGTGTGGTATTTAAGTGCGCTAGTGTTCTGTGTGTTAAGTGATTGCGTGTATATCGAGAGTGGGTAGCATTTCTGGGTGCGTTGTGTGTTAAGTGAAAGCGTGTTTTTGTAAGATATTAGCATTTCTGTGTTCTATACGTGCACTAGTTCAAAGTGATTGAGTGTATATTGTGAGGATTTAATATTTCTGTGTGTCTGCCCCTTTTTATATTCTGGTGTTCCCGTGTGTTCACGAGTGTCTGAGTTGGGCTGTGTGCTCCGCGTCCGTCTGTGTTTCCCGCCGTTATTGAGTGTTTGTGTTGTGTTCCACGTGAGTGTGCGGGGAACTCGTGTTCCCGAGTGTTTGAACATCTGCGTCTGTATACCTGAGGCCGTGTGAGAAGCGTGAAGCGAACCATCCCATCTCACATAAGTATTCTTACCTATACTCCATTTATTTTGTCTCTGTATATTCTTACCTAAACTCTGTTAATTTGTTCTCTGTATTTTCCAGTACTACCCCTCTCCACCCACCCACTAGCACCCCCTCCCCCAATCTACACCCACGCCTGACTCTAACCGTCCTTTTCGTCTTTTGACCTGACTAAGCCTCTATCTTGCACTCACCTCACCTTAATCTCGCCTCACCTGAATTAACCCTGTCGACACATCTATAGCGCCCTTTTCCAGCATTGTACTATATTCTACTATATTTTATTATATTTGTCTAGACAATTGCATTTATATAATTCTGTATTATTGTTATTTCAGGCTTAAATTATACGACTGTTTCATTTCTTTATTTTAGTCTACACGTTCCTGTGTTCCCGGCTCCTTACTGTATTTAATAGTCATTCTTTTTCTTTTCTCTTGACCTAGTCATATTTTTATAATTATACATTAATATTATTTCAGGTTTATATTATAAGTCCGCTCTATTTTGTTTTACTACTGTGTTCACTATCGTGTTCATTATATAATTCTACATTTGTACATCTATAACTCTATAATAGTCTTATTTCAGGTTTATACTACAAGCTTGTGCTATTTTATTTATTAGTCTACTCGACAGTTATTGTTATTGTGTTTCCTGTTCCCTACCGTGTATAATTAATTCTACATTTGTATTTTTATAATTATTCCATACTAACGTAATTTCAGGTTTATGCTATAAGTCTGTTCTACTCTATTTTATGTTGTCTACTGTGTTTTATAATTAATTCCATTTTTACAGACATACATACTTGCATAATTCCTTCCGTACCATCTAACTAATCTTTATAACCGTCCTTTTCCATTCTCCTAAACTCATTTTAACTAACCTTTGTATTGTACTGTTGTCTCTTATACTGTGATTAGTATTATTTTCTATTTATACAGGCCTGGAACTAAATATTTAATATATATTTATATATATATCGTAATTACTGACCTACCCTCCTGCCACTAATACCTCCTTATCCCTACACACCTTTGTTCAACCTCACCCTGCCCTTCCCTCTGTACCTGTCCCTCCTATACCTCACCTCACCTTAATCACCCCTCCCTACTGATACTAACCACGCCTGGCTAATCCCAGCAAACTCACCTCACCTCACCTCTCCTTGGTAATTACCCCAACTCCCCACCTCTCATTTCAACAACCTAACCGATCCTAAACCTATACCCTATAGTCCCCTCCCCCAAACCCCCACTTCCAGTCTGTACTTCCACATTTCGTACATCTCCCCCTACCCTCATCAAGTTGAAATTAATTAATTAATTAACAAATAAATAAGTAAATAAATTAATAAATTAATAATTAATAATAATTAAATAAATTAGTAATTAATAAATTAATTAATAAATTAATGAACTAATAAACTAATAAATAAATTTATTAATAAATAAGTAAACTAATAAATTTACTAATAAATAAATAAATTAATAAATAAATTAACAAATTAATAAATATAAATAAATTAATAAATAAATTAATAAGTAATTCAATAAATCAATAAATCAATTAATAAATAAATAAATTAATAAATAAATAAATAAATAAAGTAATAAATAAATTAATAGATTGATTAATAAATTAAGAAATTAATAAGCAATTTAATAAATTAATTAATAAATAAATTAATAACTATCACCATGGCACCCCAACTAACCTGTTCGACCTGCTCTGGAACTTTCGGCCCTACAATTTTCGCGAACAGAGACGTCCTTGTTTGTAGATTCTGCCAATTACGAGAGGAGCTGTCGACCGACTTGAAGGCAGCACACCGCAAGATCGACGCCTTGAGTGAGAAACTGGAAACGCTGCAATGAATTCACCACACTCAACGTAGGAGTGACACCATCGCCTGCCGTACCCGTTGACACAGCCCCTGTACAGACTGCCTCCACACCCTCACCTTCACCGGCACCACCAACCACACCTTTACCGTCATCGGCACCATCAGTAATTTCCATTTCTCCACGGGAGGAATTCCGCGTTGTCAGGAACAACATTCGACCCACAAGGAACATTATACCCATCACTACGTGCCAGAACCGCTTCAAGATCCTGGCCCAAGACGACGATGAAGACGACACCGAGGCCAGGCTGGTTGGTGACTCCATGGTAAGGGGTCAACTCACCGAGTTCTGTGGCCGAGCACCCAAGTCGAGGAAGCGATTTTGCATCCCGGGTGGCGGCCTAGACGACGTGATTGACTCAGTGGACGAAGTGACAAGCCTGGCCCCCGACAACACCACCTACGTCATCCACGTTGGAACCAACGACGTATTGAAGATCAGATCGGAGGAGCTCCTCAACAAGTACCGACAGATGATTGCGAAGTTCAAGGAAAAGACGAACAACATCATCCTTTCTGGAATCATACCCCGCAGACAAGCAGACACCCGTTTCTTCAACACCGCCACTAGTATCAACCGACGACTTGCCAACATCTGCAACGAGGAGAACGTCGATTTCGTCAACACATGGGACAATTTTTATTTTGATGACTCGTTGTTCTCAGATGATGGTGTCCATCTGAATCAGGTAGGAGCAGCCCGTTTAGGACGTTTGCTTGACGATGCGGTCATCAACCATCGTACAAAAAACGGGTCTGCCCAGGTACGTCAAGGTCAGGTAACGTAAAACGAATAAACAGAATAAACCGAAACAGCTTAAAGGTATTTTACGTTAATGCTCGCAGCATCCATAACAAATTTACAGATTTAGAGGAATTAACTTTCACAGAAAATTACGATATAATCGGCATAACAGAATCGTGGCTAAATACCGAAAGCAGAGACTTCCTAGCAGAGTATAAAATTCCCGGCTATACAATATTTGAGAAAGGTCGAACAAATAAAAGGGGAGGCGGAGTCCTATTATATATTAAAGATGACCTCAAACCGATCTTATTATCAAAGCCCCATATCGCTAACGTAGACACACTATATATACTCATTAGAAATAAATTCGGGATGAAACTTTTGTTAGCGTTATTATACAGACCCCCAGCTCAACCAGTACAAACCGACCGTGATATCTATGAGCAAATTAACGAGATGAGTAACACGCAAGAGGCCGTAATTCTTGGCGATTTTAATTTACCAGTATCAAAGTGGGGAGAACCATTATCAGCTCACTATGGACAAGACCTTTATACTAACTTGCAAGAGAGCTCCCTTATCCAGTTTGTTAATAGTCCAACCCGTGGAAATAACATTCTTGACCTAGTATTTGCAACTAAAGAAGACTTGATAGGGAATATTAACGTGGGTGATGAGTTTACTAATAGCGACCACCGCATAATCACATTCAGTATAAATTTCAATAGAAGTGAAATAAATTACAGTTACGAAAAAATCCCCAACTTTAGAAAAGCTAATTTTCACCAACTCAGTGCGATATTAAAAGATACCGATTGGAAATGTCTGCGAGACACTATTGACATTAATACACAATGGAACTTTTTCATTAATGCGTACACAAAAGCGGCCAAAGACAGCATACCGTTAAAAAACCGACGTTCAGCACAAAACTTAAAGCCCAAGTGGTGGAGTAAAGACATAGCCGACTGTTTACGCGCCAAAAAGAACGCCCACAATAGAGTAAAAATCACAGACGACAATAGTGAGCGGGCCAAGTTTGCAGACTTACGAAGAAAAGCCAAAAAGTTAATCAAACAGAGTAAAATTACTATTGAAAAACACGTTGCAAATCAAAGTAAGACAAACCCGAAAGAGTTCTACAGTTATATTCGGCATAAGAAAGTACTCACGTCAACTATCGGACCACTACTTGATGAGAATGGGGACTTTACTACAGATGAAGAGCGAATGAGTGGTATCCTTAACACTTTCTTTGCATCAGTCTTTACTATAGAAAACCCGAACGATATACCAACAGAAACAACAGTCCAAAATGAAAACACCGAGGTATTAAGTAATATCAGCATTACAGAAAGGGACGTAATAAAATGTATTGATAAATTAAATGTAAATAAGTCACCTGGCCCAGACACGATCTCCCCTCGCGTATTAAAGGAAGCGAAAAGTGAAATAGTAAAACCTCTGACTCTGCTCTTTAACTATTCTTTACACACCGGAACAATACCTGACGAATGGAAGCTCGCTAACGTAACACCAATATTTAAAAAAGGCAGCAAATCTCTACCTAGCAACTATCGCCCTATCAGCCTAACCTCAGTCGTATGCAAAATGCTAGAGACAATCATACGAGATAAACTTACAAATCACTTAGAGGAAAACAACTTACTTAGAGACACTCAACACGGTTTTCGTAATAAACGCTCTTGCCTAACGAACCTATTAGACTTTTTAAATGACATTTTCAATGAATACGATAAGAATAAAGCAGTAGACATAATTTATCTAGATTTCCAAAAGGCCTTTGACAAAGTTCCCCATAAACGCTTAATAACTAAATTAAAATCACACAGAATCCAAGGCGATACCGTAAGATGGATAGAGAATTGGCTAAGCAACCGTAAACAACGCGTGGTAATAAATGGAAAATCTTCTAGTTGGACTGATGTTACGAGCGGGGTGCCACAGGGGTCAGTTTTAGGGCCAATCTTATTCCTAGTTTACATAAACGACATAGACGAAGGCCTCTCATGTATAATATCGAAGTTTGCCGACGACACCAAAATTGCAAATACAGTACTCACTAACGCACAGACTAAAGAAATGCAAGATAATCTCGATAAATTGTCAAATTGGGCGAAAACTTGGCAAATGTCCTTTAATTCAGATAAATGTAAAGTGCTCCACATCGGACATCGTAACGTAACAGCAAACTACTCATTAAATGGTAAGCAACTTAAAAGCGTGGATCGAGAGACAGACTTAGGGGTAACAGTATCAAGTAACCTAAAACCCAGTCAGCAGTGTACGGAAGTAATTAAGAAAGCAAATAAAACTATCGGCTTTATCGGCAGAGCATTCGAGTTTAAATCTAAAGACACAATCCTCACATTGTATAATTCCTTGGTCCGTCCCCTTATGGAGTATTGTGTTCAAGCCTGGTGCCCGTACTACCAGAAAGATATAGCAAAATTGGAACGAGTCCAACGTAGAGTTACTAAAATGATACCAAGTCTGAGAAATAAAACGTACGATGAGCGGCTAAGTGAATTAAATCTATTCCCATTGATACAACGTAGACTGAGAGGTGACTTAATCCAGGTATTTAAAATAATCAAAGGCATAGATAATATGGACTGCACCAAATATTTCACTATTGATCAATCAAACTACACGAGAGGAAACGGCTGCAAAATCATAGGTAAATCTTTTAATTCGCACGAATCAAAGAATTTCTTTTTTAACCGAGTCGTCAACTTATGGAATGGGCTTCCCCGTAATGTAATAGACTGTAACACCGTAGACAGCTTCAAACGTCGCTTAGATAAACACCTTGCGTCTAATCCCCGACTTACAATGTTTACTAATGAATAATTTTTGCCCATTACAGGTGGCAAGTTAGCCAAATTTCACCTACTTTCTATCTTTCCTATAAAATTTCCTTGTGGAGTATTTCTGCCAACCCCACAAGGTTCCCATTCCTGACTTTATTTCCTGTACGGCTCAGGCCGGAGGGATTGGAGGGTGGGGAGAGAGCCTTCTACTTTGCTATCCTTACCTACGACTATCACTGGGGAGTAATTCATTCTCTACCAGTAACCTTCTAATCAGGTCACCTCGTTTGGACCGTAAGGTCTGTTGTGCTCTGTGTTTCTATGTAACTCTATGTAACTCTCTCTCTCTCTCTCATGTGTATAGCATATAAATAGATACATTAGTTGATAGGTAATATCAGGTGCAAAACAAGTGATTATTGCACAAGAAGAGAACCCCAGTACTACTATTTGTCAGAAATCTCATAAAAGCTGAAATATTACAAGAATAAACTGAATCATAATTCTTACTAAAAATAATATAATTTTAAATTCACAGAAAGCATGTAGTAAAATAAAGAATTAAATACCTCATTTAAAATCCAATGGGAGTAATGATCCTTTAAAAGTAATGTTATCTGTGCTCACTATTTTGGTATCTTTTCAAAGACTAACTGGTCTGTAGTAGGCTATATGGCTGTCTCATGATTGCACCACTGTTCGATTCATGCACTTAGATTTACTCTATATAACCTGTAGTTCTGTATTTGTAGCACCTATATGTGATATATCTATTTATATATGTTTATTTATTTTACTTTCCACTAGTTAAAAGTGGAAAATGTCATGTTTCCACTAGTTAAAAGAAACAAAAGTGTGTTTGTGTCCATGACAGTCCATAGGACATTTGGGCACTTATTCACAAAAGCAAAGTTCACTTTTAATTAAGATAATATTTTCTTCGTAAGCGATCATTCATGGCAAGAACAAGGACCCGGCACTGCTCCGAAATCATAATATAAACTCATACTAATAGAATAGCAAATCCATTCACTGCTTCGAAATAAGCCTGAAACACTATGGGAGATCAGTAATGCAAGCATACGAGCAAGTGCAAACTCTGATATGCCTAGTGAATACAGACCCTGGCTACGTGTAAAAGGAAAATGGTATATTTATGATACAGTCAGTGTTCCAAGATGTTCAATAGTAGTACTGGGGCTCTCTTCTTGTGCAGTTATCACTTCTTTACACCTAATATTACCTATCAACTAATGCATGTATTTATATGCTATACATGAGAGAGAGAGGGGGGGGGGATGGAGGTAAATTACTTCCTATCTGAATCCGAGTCAATCAACTGTTCGGTTGCTGGTTTACGTGGTGGTGTAGTTCTCGAGCCAACTTCAACCTGTCGGCCAGAAAGGGGGCAGCAGTCGTGTGGACTTATCACCCGGAGTAGAAAGAAACTTTTGTCCGCAATAGTACCTAGTGGTGTTTCACAGGGATCAGTACTAGGACCAATACTATTTCTAATATACATCAATTATATAGACAAAGGTTTCACTTATACAATCCCCAAGTTGGCGGATGATACAAAAATAGCAAATACCGTCCTTTCAGACGAATATACTCTAAATTTGTAAAATAGCATGAGTAAGCTGTCTCAATGGGCTAAAATGTGGCAAATGAGTTTTGATGAATGTAAAGTGCTTCATATCGGGAATCGAAATAGAAGAGCGAATTATTTGATGAACGGCATCCAGTTAAATCTGATTTGGAGATAACGATAACAAGTAACTTAAAACCCAGTCAGCAATGTACTGTAGTCGTCAAAAAGGCGAATAAAATAATTGGTTTCATTGGTAGGTCATTTGAACATAAATCCAAAGACGTAATTCTCACACTTTTTAATTCTTTAGTCAGCCCTATTCTAGAATATTGCATAGAATCCTGGTGCCCTTACTACCAAAATGTTATAGTCATCTAAAAAGTTATAGGAACCTGACATCCTCTACCACACCCTGGCCTGTTCTGTCTGTCTCTCTTACTATTTCTCATTCCTGCTGGGTAGCCGACGAGATCGCCTGATTGGGTGGCACAACAAGGAAGACTACAGATGGTGGGCTTGTTGGCCCAGTGATACGTGCCCGTGAGCCAGCAGTCTCCTCGTCTGTTGCCTTCGAAGAAACATATCTCACTGTATCCCTGGCTCCCTTTGGGGGTCCGAGCATCTGCGCGGCTTCGGTCAACCAGACTCGGGACTGCTCGGCCAGACAGTCTGGGGAACTACAACAACAACAACAGGTTGTGGTTAATGTCGAGGGATGCTTCTGGGAGTATGTGACATCTTCCTGCCCACAGATATAAGTGTCCCTTGACTCACAGAAAACCAAGTACAATTCACCACTATAGGTTGTAGTTAATGTCGAGGGATGCTCCTGAGAGTTGTGTGACAGCTTCCTGCCCACAAGAATTAGTTTTGTTGGGATGATGTGGGGAGTTGTTGCCACCCTGGGTCTTGTATTGATGTCCACTGCAATAATCATTCTTAACTATTTTTTTACATACAGTGCTCGACAAAAGTCTGTGCCGGGTCTAAACAAAATCAACTGAGTGTGATAGTCAAGATGTTTTTACGTGTGGAAAAGGAGTAGTACACAAACTGAATCACTTTGATGTTAGTTGGTAGAACAACAAGTTTTCCTAAACCCTTCCCAGAAAAAGAACCCCAAACCATTAGGTAATCTGTGTGCTTTACCGTCCCACAAATGTAACGAGGGTCAAGTGGGTCACTCTCCTTACAGCGGTAAACGTTAGAACTTGTGTTACAAGTAACAGAAAAGGTTGACTCATCCGACCACAGTACGTTTAGCCACTTTTCCTCAGGCCAAGCCAGATATTCCTTGGCAAAAGCAACCCTACGCTGCCTTTGCTTAAGAGTCAAGATGGGTTTCTTTACAGGGCGGTGGCTTGTGTACCCAAGGCAGTGAATGTGCCTGCTCACCGTATGCACAGACACATCTCCCAAAGTTCCAGGGTTGGACTCCTTGACAACAAGAGCTGAGGTTCGAGGCTTCTTTTCAATGTCTCTCTTCAATATGGTCCTGGCACGAACCGACACTTTCGTAGGCCTTCCAGACCTAGTTTTGTGGGTAGGAATGTCACTACTGCCACCCTGACGAAAATGAGAAACTCATTTCCTCACAGACCGATGGCAAACACCAGTTAAATTGGCTATTTCTTTAGTTTGATGGCCTGCTTCCTTTAAAGCAACTATTTTTGCAATAGTATCCTGTTTCAACGAAATGTTCCTAGCCATTCTTAGGTAGTAACACACAGTATATGACAAAGAAAGAGTCACAAAAAGGAGACCTCGCTCTTAACTGACCACACCCTACGAATAGAGAGCGAACACTAAATCAACTGTGACACTGCAAATAGCTACCCTCAAGTAAGTACCTCCTCTAAGGAAAAAAACCACGTCATCAGTTGACTTTTGAATTATTTTCCTCACAAAGATACAGGTCTTTCTTTTTTTGCCAAAAGTCTGTGCCGGCCTACTCTACCCGGCACAGACTTTTGTCGAGCACTGTAGTATATGAACTTTTCTGCTGTCTTATATAAATTCCTTGTTAGTTTTTCCATACTACATTGTATCTTTTCCTTTCCTGCCAGCTTCTTCGGCTGTGGGAAATGGTGAGTGGGGAGGAGCCTTCTTCTTTGCTTTACTTTCCCTCACTTTTGTAGGTTAGTTAGAGTAGCAAAATCAAGCAGCCTCGAAAGGAGCAGTAGGTCTGTTGCTGATTGAATGTTCTTTGTATTCCTTTTCTTCTATAACTCACTCTCTCTCTCTCTCTCTCTCTCTCTCTGAAAACATTGATTATCAGAGCCTGTTTAGCTTAAACACTAATGCAACTAGAAACCATGGATGGAAACTAGACTTGAAACGCTTCCGCCATAATACGTTATGTAATTTCTTCACATATAAAATCTGCAATGTCTGGAATCAGCTACCAGCAGAGGTAGTTGATAGTTCCTCGATAGAGCAGTTCAAGAAACAGTTAGACAAAGTTCTGCCAAGCCTGTTAGAGTTAAAGTGATTGTTTCCTCCTTTCCTGTACAAAAATGTCCTAGTCCGGCCTTTTTTCCTCCGGGTTAGGTACATTTCCACATCCATGAGGTGGGTGGGGAGAGCCTTCTCTTTACTATACTTTTCTCTCACTATTAGTTAGCAACTGCTACTACACCTACGGTACCTCCTTGGTATGGGTCGTAAGACCTTTTGAGGTGCTACTTGTCCTTGTAACTCCTTCTCTCTCTCTCTCTCTCTCTCTCTCTCTCTCTCTCTCCTAACCCATAATTTCTTATCATTTTCTTCACCAAACTTCTTATCTTCTTTTCTCTTCTCCCATAATTCCTTCCCTGTCTTCGTGTCCTTCCTTCCTTCTCTCCTCTCTTTCCATCTACTTCCCTTCTATTGTACTCTCTCTCTCTCTCTCTCTCTCTCTCTCTCTCTCTCTCTCTCTCTCTCTCTCTCTCTCTCTCTCTCTCCTTGCACCCACCCCACCCCACCTCTCCTCCTTCACACACCCTTAATTCCCTTCAACCCCGTGCCCCTTAACCCCTCCCCCTTCCCCCCTGGCTAGAGGTTCAGCTTTAACCCCAGTATAAATTATCCCCCCCACTCCCAACCCCCAACCCCCACCCCCTAACTGTACCTTGATCCTCCCTTTCCCTTTCTGACCCTTTCTCCCTCTCCTCTTCATAGCCCTTCCAATTCTCTTTCCCTTTCCTCTTCCCCTTCCCTTTCCTCTTCTTCCCTTTCTTCTTCTCCTTCCCTTTCCTCTTCTTCCCTTTCTTCTTCTCCTTCCCTTTCTTCTTCTCCTTCCCTTTCTTCTTCTCCTTCCCTTTCTTCTTCTCCTTCCCTTTCTTCCTCCCCTTCCCTTTCCTCTTCTCCTTCCCTTTCCTCTTCTCCTTCCCTTTCCTCTTCTCCTTCCCTTTCCTCTTCTCCTTCCCTTTCTTCTCCTTCCCTTTCTTCTTCCCCTTCCCTTTCTTCTTCTCCTTCCCTTTCTTCTACCCCTTCAGCTCCCCCTTTCCCTTTTCCCTTCCCTCTGTCCCTACTTCTTCCGCTTTTCCCCTTCCCCCTTTCCTTTCCTGATCTTTTTATTCTTCTCTATCCCTTCCCTCTCCTCACCCCTTCCCCTTCATCACCCCTTCCTCCTCATCACCCCTTCCTCCTCATCACCCCTTCCTCCTCATCACCCCTTCCTCCTCATCACCCCTTCCCCTCCTCATCACCCCTTCCCCTCCTCAAACCCCTCTTCCTCTTCACTCCTTCCCCTTCCTCCTCATCACCCCTTCTCCTTCCTCACCCCTGCCTCCTCATCACCCCTGCCTCCTCATCACCCCTTCCTCCTCATCACCCCTTCCTCCTCCTCACCCCTTCCTCCTCCTCACCCCTTCCACCTCGCTCCTTACTACTTTCCCCTCCTCTTCCCTTTTCCCTTCCCCCTCCTCTTCCCTTTTCCCTTCCCCCCTCCTTCCCCTTCCTCGCCCCCTTTTCCCTTCCATCTCCTCTGTCCTTACTCCCCTCTCCCCTCTGTTCCTATTCATTTCCCCCTCCTCCATTTTCCCTACCCCCTCCCTCTCTCGAACTTTGCCCCCCTGTCCCTCCTCCCCCCCCCATGCCCTCCCTCACTTCTACCTTCTCTCATTCTCACCCCTCTCACCCCTCTCTTTATCCCCCCCTCTCATTTTCATCTTCCCTCTCTTTCTCCCCCCTCTTTCTCCCCCACTCTCTCTTTATCCCCTACCCTCTCTTTTTCTCCCTTCTCCTCTTTTTCCCCCACCTTCTCTTTCTCTCCCTTCTCCTCTCTCTCCCCTACCCTCTCTTTATCCCCCACACTCTCTTTTCCCCCCACCTTCTCTTTTTCTCCCTTCTCTCTTTCTCTCCCTACCCTCTCTTTCCCCCCCCCACCCTTTCTTTCCCCCCCCCCACCCTTTCTTTCTACCCTACCTCCCCTCAATTCTTCCCCACACTCTCCTTCTCTCCCCTGCCCTCTCTTTCTCTCCTACTTTTTCTTTCGTCCCTCTCTCTCCCTCTCTGTCGCTCTCCCTCCCCCCCCCTACCCCCACTTTCATCCCCTACCTTCCCCTCCCTCCCCTCACTTCTCCCCTCCCTATCTCTCTCTCCTTCTATGCCTCCTACCCCTTCTCTCCTCTCCCCCCCCCTCCCTATCTCTCTCTCCGTCCATCCATACAAACTTCTAGCAATGTAAATACAGTTTCCAGACTTTTTAAAAACATTCGTATATTTTTTCAGTTCCCTCAAAGCGAATAATAATGTGTAGCAGACTATGATATGGACAACATTCTGTGTGTCCCTAATTCTGTAAGTTATTTCAAGGGGATAGTAAATACAGTCACGAGCACTAGTAAGTATTCAGGTGTGCTTCAAATACCTATAGAGACAGTAAATAAATGCACAATAAGATCTCCATTGGAATTACTTCGTTGGTGAATTGGTGGACTGTTTAAAGCTTCAACCACAGCTGTATACTTATTAGTGCTTGTGACTGTATAGTGTTGGTAAATCTGGAGCAGCTGATTCCTCCCAACTACTAAAACCAACAGGATGCCATAATAATTATCCGTATGGTCCTGTTTCCTGGCATACTGTATATATATATTATAGCTTTGGAAGAAAAAAAGGCGCTCCAAAGTATACTATTCCCTTAATTAATGCAGGTTATTACTATTTTTAACTGTTTGTATATTTTCATTTTCCTTCATCCTCCTCAAATAATTTCCATTCGCTAAATCCTTTACAAAATTCTACAATATAAATAATTCTTTTTTTTTTCAATAATTCAATTCAACTCTTCTGTTTTAGGGTATAGTAGAGTGTTGGTAAATCTGGAGCAAGTGATTCCTCCAAACTACTCCAGGCAACCCAGATACCATTATATTTATTAATTGGTGGTTCTGTTTCCTGGCATACTTTGGAGGAATCAAGACACTCCAATGCACCAAAAGTATTATTACCCTCTTAATGGCCAGTTAAGGGGGGAATCTCTTTTTGGTACATTGGAGTGCCTTGATTCCTCCAAAGTATGCCAGGAAACAGAACCAGAAGAGCAAAAATAATAGTGTTCTGTTGCTTGGAATTGTTTAGAGGAATCAGTTGCTCCAAATTTACCAATACCGAATTTCCTCCTTAAAGCTACAGGGTGTGGTTGGTGGTCAGGGTGGAGAGACTACTAACTTGTACTTTACTCTTCATTACGTCAAACTCAACTTAGTAATCCTGCTTGTCGATAAAGGCCACTAAAAGGGGTTTTCACTTCTCCAACTGTCCCTTTTTTTCATTCATCTGTTATCTCTTGTGCTTACTGTCCCTCCTCTTAATCACCTTCTGCCTCGTGCGCCATATGAACTCGCTGTTGCGGCGCTAATATCAATCAATCAGTCAATCAATCAATCAATCAATCGTCAAACTCAAATTATCCCTTCCTTCAAACTACCCCTCACAAACCTCCATGTAGGAACCACTTGGCCTCTTGGTGTTTCTAGCCCAGTTGCAGTTCCTCCTCTGTTATTTCCTTTATACCCTGCGCTCATAGCCACTTGTCCTTTTCGTGTCGTGTTTTTAGCCCAGTTGCAGTTCCTTCTCTGTTATTTCCTTTATACCCTGCGCCCCTAGCCACTCCTACCCTACCTAGCCAGCCAATCCTTGTCATCAATATAGTAAGAACTGAATTTTTGTTTTTATGTAGTGAAATGTGGCGCTTAAAGACTGTAGACGTGTGTGTGTTTGATTTGGTGTAAATTAGGGGATATTCTCTTGTTGGTAAATTTGAAGGCTACTGATTCCTCCTAACAAAACTAGAAAACGTAAGCTTTCATTGGTACTAAAAGGGGATCTGTTTCGTGGCATAGTTTTGAAGGAATCAGAGACTTTCCAACTCACCAACAAAAGAATCTCACCTCAATTAAGATAGTATACAATAGAATACAAAGGAACTACAAACAGCAACAGAACTGATGGTCCTTAGGAGGCTGTTTTGGCCTAACTAAGCTATCTAATATACGAGAATGGGGGAAAGCATAGTAAAGAAGAAAGTGGTGGTGGATACTGGAGTTACAGGAGTCGAGATAGTGACAGCTCATTATAACACACTTGGGATATACAGTCGTGGACAATAATATTCATCCACTTTGGGGTGACTCATGTACTGTACACGTTTGACAGCTTCCTTCCCTGTGTTCGTTCGTTAGCTGAGAAACTCTCCAATGAGTAGATTAAGTTTCATTTTTTAATTTATTACAAGCAGTTTCTCACTCACTATTCAAAACAATAGTACACACACACACACACACACACACACACACGTATCCTCTAATACACTACAAACAGCTACTTACTCTCTATGCAAAACAATAGTACACACACACACACACACACACACACACACACACACACACACATATCCTCTAATACACTACAAGCACCTCCTCACTCACTATTCAAAACAATAACACGTAACGAGAACATGGAAACATTAGTTATCAATTTATCTGAGTTATCCATATGTGTATTGAAATTTATGTCCACGAGTGTAAGTAGCAATAGCATACAGAAGCCCTAATTTACTTATTTACTTATTTACTTAGTTATTGAACCCCGTGATGTAGTGAGAAAATTGGAGGTTAGTGAGTCCTTCAAATATTGACACGAAACATCAGCTATATTGAAGGAGCTTGTTTCGTGGCATAGTCAGGAGGAATCAGAACCAACCAATTATCATACACTATCACAGGGGTTTTAATTAAAGGGATAGTACATTGTTAGTAATTCTGGAGCAACTGATTCCGCCAAGTTATTTCAAGCAACAGAACACCATTATTTTTTTTATTAATCTGGTCTTGTTTCCTGGTATACTTTGGAGGAATCAAGGCGCTCCAATGTAAACTGAGTGAGATTGATTCGTGTGTACTGCTGCTGTGCTGGAGGGGTGAGTGAAGGAGTGAGGGAATTTTACGTGTTTGGTAAATGAAGTAATTATGTGCTAACGTGTATTCGTGCTTGTGTCCGTATGTGTGCTCGTGAATGAGTGTGACATGGAAGTGTGTGAGAGCTAAAGAGTGCATTTGTGTTTCTGTGCGTGTATGAGTGTGATATGGGAGTGAGTGAGTGAGTGTATCATTGTATTTGTGCGTGCGCGCGTGTGTGAGCGTGACATGGGAGTGAGTGAGTGAATGTAACAGATGCATATGAGAGAGAGAGAGAGAGAGAGAGAGAGAGAGAGAGAGAGAGAGAGAGAGGGGAAGGGGGATGGGGTTATGTTTGAGTGTGTGTGCATGTGTGAAAGGGAGAGAAAAAGTGTGTGTGTGTGTGTGTCTGTGTATATATGTTTGTATGCGTTTGCGTGCGTGTGTGACCGTGAAAGACTGCCAGAGAACAAGAACAGACAATATAAACCCAAGACTAACAATTATATCAGTTAATCTGGACACACACACTGCCTTTGAAATACTGCACTGAAGTTTATCGACGACAGAAGAAAAATGAACTGAGGAAGAATAATAACATTTTCCGGGTGTGTGTGTTCCAGTTACGTGTGTATGAAGGACTGTAAATAAATAACGGGGAAGACGTGAGCTGAGTTGCTGATGGATGTGATGGACAGTCGTGGTCTGAAAAAAAATATTCTGTGTGGCTATTCTGTGTGGATGTTTTGAAGGTGAACTTATTATGGAAATTATTAAGCTGTTGTGAATGAGAGGTGATTTGTTTCTTCTGATTTTTATATTCGTGTTAATAATTAAACAGTTAAACGGGAAAAACAATCAATTTATTCTCATGCACGACAGCAATATTCTCAAAGTTTATTATCATACTAGTAAAGAGACAAGTTTACACCCAGACTGTGCAGGGAAGAAGGGATGGGTATTCTTTCTCTAGTTCAACATTTTACCTGTAAGAGAGAGAGGCGACTTAAGTGGGTAATTCACTTTTGTTACATTGGAGTGCCTTGATTCCTCCAAAATATGCCAGGAAACAGGACCAGATGTACAAAAATAATGGTGTTTTGTTGCTTGGAATAGTTTGGAGGATTCAGTTGCTCCAGATTTACCAACACTGTACTGTCCCCTTGACAACTATTAGATATATTTGTTGTCATACACATTGGGTTGTAGGCAAAAACATCCGTGGTATTGACGATAACGTGGTTCTGGTACGATGGCTCTGTTGCTTGTTTGTCTACGGAGCCATCGTACCAGTACCACACCATCGTATGCACCACGACTGTTCTTGAATATAGCACATTGTCCTGTCATGGCACTCCATTCAGTGAAAATCTATTTAAAATATTCTGAGATATCTTTGTTATGGATACACAGAGAGACAAACATACAGACAGACAAATAGATGCAAGATCAACTTTCTCAACTTCTTTGGCTGAGGTAATTATAAATTCTGAGTGGTAAAAGGATATACTAGCAAACTCTAGAGTATGATATCCAATTATTATTCGTGAAGGTCTGATTAGAGTGGGTTGGTGTCTGTCATATAACATGGTGCCTGGTTTCTGTTATTACTGTACATTCATTATACACTACACTGCTGTATGTAAACTGGGTGGGAAGGGATATATAGCGCCCTCCTGTAATCTGAGTGAGGTAAATTATAATATGTTTGACGTAGATCAGCTGAAAGTTTATATGTGATACTTTACCTGTCGAATACTTGTTATACCGGGTCATCAAAATAAAACAAATTAATCTTCAAAACTGTTAAGGGGGTGCGGGAATAGGGGGACAGGCTTGGGGGGGGTTAGGGGGTTTTGGGGTGTGTGGGAGTAGGTGGACAGGCTTGGGGGGGGGGGGGGGTTAGGGGGGTGCAGGAATAGGGGACAGGCTTTCTTCCCCCCCCCCCAAGCCTGTCCCCCTATTTCTGCACCCCCCAAAACCCCCCCCCCAAGCCTGTCCCCCACTCCCGCACCCCCTTAAAAGCAACAGACCATCATTATTTTTGTTAATCTGTTCCTCTTTCCTGACATATACAGTATATAATAAAGTATAATTATTCTCTATTTATATCACGGCGTTCATGGGTTTAAATGCCAGGTCAGACAGTGGTGTTTTCATCTCACCAACACGTCCTGACCCCTGATCTGACCTGACCTGACCCTGTGACCTTCCCTCTCTCAACAACAGGTCAACAACACGAATTCGAGAAACTTTTTTTTTGCGAGGGGAACTTGTATCCCCGTGACACGTCTGGTCTAATTGTTGGAGGAGGAGAAGAGAGAGAGAGAGAGAGAGAGAGAGAGAAGAGAGAGAGAGAGAGAGAGAGAGAGAGAGAGAGAGAGAGAGAGAGAGAGAGAGAGAGAGAGAGAGAGAGAGAGAGAGAGAGAAAGAGACTGGAGAGAAGATGGGAAAGGGAAGAAAGGTGGATTGTTAGCACGGGTTCGAAGGGGCTCTCACCACCAAACCCTTGAGGGGAAGTACAGTGTTGGTAAATCTGGAGCAACTGAATCCACCAAACTATTCCAAGTAACAGGCCACCATCTCTTTTGTTATTGTGTTCCTGTTTCCTGGCATACTTTAGTGGGAGAATCAAGGTGGTCTAATGTACTAAATGCATAGGGTACTGTTCCCTTAATTGGAGTGCCTTGATTCCTCCAAAGTATGCCAGGAAAACAGCCCCAGCAGAGCAAAAATAATAGTGTTCTGTTGCTTGGAATAGTTTGGAGGATTCTGTTTCTCCAGATTTATCAACACAAAACTTCCTCCTTAAAGCAACATCCACATCAATACAGACAATTACCCCTATACTGTATGTAAGAGAAAGAGACAAGGCATGAAAAGAGAGGAAGAAATAAGTGTGTGGGTGTGTGTGTGTGTGTGTGTGTGTGTGTGTGTGTGTGTGTGTGTTTGAAATACACATACACACACACACACTCAAAGAGACAAGACGTGAAAAGAGAGGAAGAAATAGGACTGTGTGTGTGAGTGTGTGTGTGTGTGTGTTTGACATACACATGCGCACACACACACGCACACTCAAAGAGACAGACAGACAGACAGACAGAAAGTAACTCCATAATTATAGTGACCATTTATATACGTATAGTTAGATAAATAGATGGAGGTAATTTATAGACTGATGGAATTAAGGGGGTGCGGGAGTAAGGGACAGGCTTGGGGGGGGGGGGTGCGTGAATAGGGGGACAGGCTTGACGGGGGTAGAAAGCCTGTCCCCTATTCCTGCACTCCCATAACCAACCAACTCCCCGCCAAGCCTCTCTCCCTACTCCTGCACCCCCAAAAAAAAACCGCACCCCCCTAAGCCTGTCCCCCTATTCCCACACCCCCTTAATGGAAAACCACAGGCAGACTATAACTGTGTGTGATTCTCCTCAATAGTTACTTCCTCAAAGTATAATATTTTGTGGTAATATGTGTGCGATTATTAGGATTCCATGCCTAAGAAATTAAATGGGGTGATGACTTCGACAATTTCTGGAAAAATGAATTTGTTAGGGGACAGTCTGCCTGGGTCCTCGGAATCCACCAAGTGCTGCAAAATTGCTCGAGAATTTGTAAAAGTTCCTCAGGTTCGCTAAATCGCCTTTAAGTCCCCACTTCAGGCACCTCTGTCGCAGGGAAGGTCCAGGTAAATACAGAATAATCTTCTTCTTTTTCTTATCATTATTATTATTATTATTTTTATGATTATTATTATTATTATTATTATTATTGTTATTATTGTTATTATTTTTATTACTATTGTTATCATTATTATTATTATTATTATTGTTATTATCATTATTATTATTTTTATTACTATTGTTATTATTATTATTATTATTATTATTATTATTATTATTATTATTATTATTATTATTATTATTATTATTATTATTATTATTATTATTATTATTATTATTATTATTATTATTATTATTATTATTATTATTATTATTATTATTATTATTATTATTATTATTATCATTATTATTATTATTATTATTATTATTATTATTACTCGTAATATAGTGCATGGATCGGCTGTGGTAGGGCCTTAGTCAAGAACATTGATGGTGTTTACGATGGTGTGGTACAGTACCATGACTCCATAGACACACTACACACCCATCGTACGGTACCATGACTCCATAGACACACTACACACCCATCGTGTGTGGGAATAGGGGACAGGCTTCTACCCCTCCCCCAAGCCTGTCCCCTATTCCCCCCCGCACCCCCCAACCCCCCCCCCCCCAAGCCTGTCCCCTACTCCAGCACCCCTTTAAGGGACCCCTGTGTGTGATGTAGTCAGAAAATTGGAGGTTCGCTAGCGAGTCCTTCAAATATTGCCACGACACACACACACACACACACACACACACACACACACACACACATATACATAAAGATATACATACACA
>JAWQEG010006688.1:0-7500 GCA_033782935.1 Petrolisthes cinctipes | reverse complement strand
CAACGCTCTCTTATTAATTCAACGCTCTCTTATTTTTTTTTATTTTTTTTTTATGTTCTGACACTGGACATAGGCTTCATCAAGCCCGATACCGTGGCCCAGGTCAACTGCTACGACTTCCAAAATGGTACCCAGCCACAGAGGGAGGGAAGTGAGGATAATTCCCAATACTATAGCTGTTATGGTACCAATGAGGGTGTTTTACGACGTTCGGTGGCCTTATAGTTAGTGCCTGAAAATCAAATCGGAAGAGTAAATATTTGCAGGCCCTCATCTGAGAGGAATCAACCTCCCGACCTATAAGCTACGAGTCCAATATACTAACCACTCAGCCACCTCCCCATCTCAACGCTCTTTTATTAATGCAGCGCTCTTGTATTTATATCATGAGAAAGTGAGAGTGAGTGTTGGTAATGTGATAGTAGAATGACTGGGTATGAATGTGACGGTGAAAGTGAAGGTGAGATTCTTTTACAAGGAGATTCTCTTGTTGGTAATTTGAGGGCTACTGATTCCTCCAAACTATGCCGCGAAACAGATCCCTCATTAGAATAACGTTAAGGTCCCTGTGATCGTGTATGAGACGTGGTGGCTTCTGATTCCTCCTGACCATGTCATAAAACAAGCTCCTTAAAATTAGTTGGTGTTTCCTGGCAATATTTGAAGGACACACTAACCTCCAAATTTCTGACTACATCACGCGGTCCCTTAAGGGGGTAATTCTTTTTTGATACTTTTGATTCCTCCAAAGTATGCTAGGAAACAGGACCATAAGAACAAAAATAATGGTGTTCTGTTGCTTGGAATAGTTTGGAGGATTCAGTTGCTCCAAATTTACCAACACAAAACTTCCCGATTAAGGTCGTCTGTTTCCTGGCATACTTTGGAGGAATCACAGACCTTCCAATACACCAACAAGACAATCTCCCCTTACATTAAATGGAGCACCTTGATTCCTCCAAAGTATAATTGTATGTCAGGAAACGGACCAGATTAACCTGTATGATGACAACCTGTTGCTTGGAATAGTTTGGAGGAATCAGTTGCTCCAGGTTCACCTCCACCAACACTGTAGTAACCCTTAATGGAGAGGGAATTATTTCAAGTTGCTTTATTTATATGCGTTTAGTACAAGACCCAACCAACACTCTGGGGAAAAACAATACTAAAGACCATAATGAAAGTTAGGTTAGGTTAGGCCAGGCCATAATGAAGGTTAGGTTAGGCCAGGCCATAATGAAGGTTAGGTTTGGTTAGGTTAGGTTATAATGAAGGTTAGGTTAGGTTAGGCCAGGCCAGGCCATAATGAAAGTTAGGTTAGGTTATAATGAAGGTTAGGTTAGGTTAGGCCAGGCCATGACATAATGAAGGTTAGGTTAGGCCAGGCCATGACATAATGAAGGTTAGGTTAGGCCAGGCCATGCCTTAATGAAGGTTAGGTTAGGCGATAATGAAGGTTAGGCCAGGCCATGACATAATGAAGGTTAGGTTAGGTTCGGTTATAATGAAGGCTAGGCCAGGCCATGACATAATGAAGGTTAGGTTAGGTTAGGTTAGGCGATAATGAAGGTTAGGTTAGGTTTGGTTTGGTTATTATGGAAGTTTGGTTACATGAATTAATATTGATAAATGAAGTCGTGTAATAATAATAATAATAATAATAACAATAACAAAAACAACAAAAATAATGATAATAATAATAATAATAATAATAATAACAGTGATAATAGTAGTGATGATAATATAAATAATAATAATAATAATAATAATAATAATAACAACAATAACAATAAAAGCGTGAATTTATGCTATGGTTCAAATATAAAGGAGTTACTGCAATAATGAGTTTACAGAAAACCACATACAATAAAGGGGTACCTTAAATTTTGTATTTATATATTTATTATATTTAGTATTGTTACTTCATATTATTATCAATGTTGTTTACATTTATTTACTCTTATTAATTTCCCACCGTGTATCAAATATCTTCATGGTCTTTAGTGGCAACGTTCCCCAGAGTGTTGGTTGGGACTTGTACTAAAGGTAAATAAAAAACTGAAAAAATATATATATATATTTTTATTTATTCATTTATTCGCCAGTTGCTTACACACTTTTTGCATCCAAATATCTCTATTAGAAATATTGCTGATTTGTTTAGTTCTCGTATGTTTTATGATTATTATTATTATTATTGCTATTATTATTATTATTATTATTATTATCATTATTATTATTATTATTATTCTCATCACTATTATTATCACTTATTATTATTATTATTATATCATTATTGTTATTGTTATTATTATTATTATTATTATTATTATTATTATTATTATTATTATTATTATTATTATTATTATTTAATGTGAACGGAACAAACCAGCTGATTGAAAAGAGACTCAGAGAAATTCCTTGTTTTGTGTATCGTTGTGTAAGTAATTCCTTGTTTTGTGTCAGAAAATTGGAGGTAAACGAGTCCTTCAAATATCGCCACGAAAAAAAAACACACACACACCTATATGGAAGGAGCTTGTTTCGTGGCATGGTCAGGAGGAATCAGAAGCCTCCAATTTTCATACACGATTACAGGGTCCTAAAATGAACACTTCCAGTCGGGAGTAATCTGCTGTTGAATATATTGTTAAAGGTAAATTCTCTCTCTCTCTCTCTCTCTCTCTCTCTCTCTCTCTCTCTGTAGTAGTAGGCAGGTAATTCTCTCTCTCTCTCTCTCTCTCTCTCTCTCTCTCTCTCTCTCTCTCTCTCTCTCTCTCTCTCTCTCATTATAGTTGTGTAATCTGTTGTCAGCCACACAGAGGCTACTAATTCACCCAAACAATGCCACAAAACAGGACCCATTATTCTAAACTGAGGCTATCCGTTTCCTGGCATATTTTAGATGTATGGTTCTCAAACTGTGTTCCGCTGTGTTTTGATAATTTAGTTTTATTTATATATAATTTTGAACATGGATGGATAAAATTAAATATGATAGTGATGAAATATTTTGCATTTGGGGAGAGAGAGTGTGTGAGAATCTGTACGTGAGAATCTGTACAGCCACAATCAAATATCCACCCACACTTTCCTTCCATGGTAGTAAATATCTTGGTAATAAAGAACAACACGTGTATGATTTTGCAGCACCTCATAATAATAATTGATGGGGTTGAGTTGACGTAAGGTGTTGTATGATAATATTTTTATATGATACTGATTTATTTGCCCGATGGAAGGAAAGTGTCGGTGGTTATTTGATTGTGGCTGTACGTACGTGTCCCAGATTCCCAGTCCCACCCACTCCACTGCTGCTGGTCAGGATTTTCACGCCGGGCCTCGTGACGCGTGTAAAGCAGTAGTGTTATATTTCTAAGATGGAAAACTGGTTGAAATACCACACGTTACGGCCTAAGGTGTAAGGTGATACACACAATACATCTACTGAGTGTGTTGAAGAGACATGTGCAGCTAGTGGTGTAACAGAATCCCTGCAATAACCACATAGCCTACCACCACTTCTGTGACACAGAAATCATAGACCAATAAGACAATAAGACTAACAGGTCTTGTCAGCCAGTGGTACTGCGCAGCTGTAGTGACGTCATGGCGTGGTGGACTTCATCCCCCATTTTCTCTCCATTTCCCCCCCACAAGTGACCACAACCCCCCCAGCCTCTGCCCCCAATCACCTCACATGGTGACAGGTATGGGAGCAAGGAGGTTGTATGGGAGTGAGGGCGCCTACAGGCAGGCATACCGTGATCCCGTGACAAAGTTTTTTCTTCTTTCTCTGTTCAATATCCTGTCGGCTTTTATCGTTTTGTTCTAGTTATCATCAGATGAAATTACCCAGGGTAGGAAGCAATTATGAAAAATGAAAAAGGTGATGAGAGGAGTAGTGTAAGTCATTAAATTATAATGAGAATGATCTAATGGTGATTAGGAGTTAAGTTTAAGATAACTATATGCCCTCACCATCCTTTCATCTCCCTTCCATTCATTGAACATTCATGCATACCATGTTTAAACACAATTAGCCTAAGTTGAACATGCAAGTTAAAGGTAAACTATAAAATTTGCAAACAAACTTGATATATTGCCATTTATTACAGTAGTGTCATGTATTGTCATGCATCTCATTTCTTTGACTTGCATACTTTATTTGCTAGCTTTCTTTTGCTGCTACCCATTTCTCTGTTTAATATACGTATCCTGAAGAATACCCTACATCTAACATAAAACCTAATAATTATGCTTATGTCAGCTGATCGACGAGTATGTCTGAGGGATTAGTGGACAGCTGGTTTGATTTATTCAACTCGAGTTTTTCATTCAGTAATAAATTCACTAGGGATGGCTATGGACTTCATTTGGAGCAACAAAACAAAGGTTTGCATGATATGCTTGATACAGCCATGTCAATGAAAGTTTGTGGAGAGAAACAAAATATGTATTGTGTGTTCCAAATCTTTGCCCAAACTATATGAAATGCTGAAAGAAAAATATGGCATTTCATATATACGCACACATAGGCTAAATCAGGATGTTATAGAACACTTGTTTTGCAGTCTAAAACAAATGGGAGGTACTTATGAACATCCATCACCTGGAGTGGAGGAAACGTGGTCTCTAGGGAATAGATGGAGGAAATGTGGGGGTAGCTGGGGATAGGTGATTGCCAGAAACTTCCCAAATACTGGACACCAAGTCTAATTTCATCCCTATTGTATGCAAAACCTGTTACAATTGCACATCAATTCGAACAGTTAAGATGACTGCTAAGCTTTTCATTTTACTTTACCTTGACAAGACACCCACAAAGAGAAAGAGATCAGGATTCTGTATCGGTGGGGAAGACATGAAATTTTATGTTGCAACCCTTTCTTCCTACAGAATCACACCCACACACTGCACATGCAGTTGCATGGCATTTTCACACTGGGCACTTGGTGGACACTATAGAGAGATGACCTGTATCACCTTTGACCTACTGTCAACTGACTAGAAAATGAGCCTGTTTATCACTGTTTGGCAACTTGTTCTGTGGTGTATACTCGCCGTGACGTCATGCGCGAGCGGGACTCATTTTTGCCCTTGTATGACAAGACCTGTTAGTCTTATTAATAGGTCTTGCAGAAATCAAGAACTAAATCAGGTACCGGATATTCAAAGAAGCGCAAATTTGATGACAGTTACATAACATTTGGTTTGATGTCAGCTGTACATCTATTTACTTGGCGAAAATATACCTTCTTCCTCATAATAATCATAATGAAGGGATGAAAACAAAAATAAAGCATACGATACATAGCAGTGATATTGCTTACAAGAATTTCCCAGCTATATAATATACTGTGTGAGAACATTGTATTATTGGCCACAAGAATTGGTACACACGCTATTGTTTGCGAGGGTTTACAACATATATATAGAAAATTTAAGACTACGTAACTGCAGTACAACATTATTATTAGGTTACTTGGTAGACCATTCATTGCAAGTCTTCCACAATAATGACCTCTCTTTCCATAATTATAGCCTGTGTAAGAATTCTTGTGTCTAACCGTACAGTCACAATCAAATATCCAGCAACACTTTCCTTCCATGGTAGTAAATATCTTGGTAATAAAAAAAAAACACAAATATGTATGTATGATTTTGCAGCACCTCATAATAATGCTAAGAAAAACCCACTTTTTATAGACAAAAAGTATTTAATATGGACGTTTCGGAGGCAACTATACCTCCCTCTTCAGCAGTACAGAGTTGAATGAAACATGAAAGAAAAATAAGTAGCTGACAGGGGGAGGGAGGGACAAGGTGTGTTCTGATGACAGACAGACCACACCTCACCTCACCTCACCTCACCCAACCGACCTGACCTGGCCATTCCTCAGGGATCCGACCCCACATCTGGGAGGGATTTGACCACTATAGTCTTGCTCGCCTAAATTTACGGCTGTGGTGTGTCCCGCTATTTTGTACAGTGACGCCACGTTTCCCCAACTTGCGATGTGAAACGGAAGCTATTTATGTACAAGGCATCACAAATACAATAAATTCAGATATATACAACAACCACTTGTGTATTTAGATGGATTAATCAACAGTAATCTTATTATGCATAACACATTTATACAGTTACACAGAAACATGGCATAAATAATTTACAGTGTTGCTAAAAGAAATTGTAGTAACTTTTAATGGAATTTAGAATAGTTTTCGGGTGGGTAATAATATCACAGTTATAGATATAACATAATAAACTTGAAAAAAAAGAAATATGTAATTATCCAAAGTAAAAGAAATAATAAATATAATTTTTTTGAGTGTCGGCAATACTGACATAGCCAGACCCACACCTACACCCAGACCCCCCAGGTGTTGCTATAATTCTAGAATAAAATTATCACATTTACTGGCTATTACCGTAATTTCAAGGGTGAGGAATAATCACATTTATAATCTGTAAGCTATTATGTGGAACAAAATAATAGTCATTTGCCAATACCAAAGTAAAAGAAAAAAAAAATCACTCGTGAGCGGCAACACTTCCACACCCAGTTGGTGGCCTTGACACAGGATAGCTTCCTGGCAGTGACCTCTTTTCATTTTTCACTTTCTTTATGCCCTTTGCACAGACACCATGGCAAAAAGTTCAACCCATTCCTCACATCTACACAGCCAGCCTAAAGAAATTGTCTTCAAATTAACAAATGAAAGCACAGTTATAAATAAAAGAAACGAGAGAAAGAGAGAGAGAGAGAGAGAGAGAGAGAACGGTACTGAAAATTTGGCGGCAACACTGTAAAGAGGTGAAAACCACACCACAGCCGTAAATTTAGGCGAGTTTGACTATAGTGCTCTCATTAATGGATCTAGTTTGAACATACCTTCATTCAATATCCAGCCATACTTATCTCCATGGTAGTTTATACATCTTGGTAATAAAAAACAACACATTTATGTATTTATGTGTATATGTATGATTTTGTTGCACCTCATAATAATAATAATAATATTCGAAGGGGTTTATGTATCATTTTGCAGCACATAATAATAATTGATGGGGTTGCTTAAGTTGACATAAAAAGGTGTTGTTGTATGATTATAATTACTTAGATATGATACTGATTGATTTGTTTCCCCATGGAAGGAAAGTGTTGCAGGATAGAAAGTTAAAAATATATGACTTTTTATTGCAACATCTTCTGCAAGTTGTTTGTAGTCAAAGCCCTCGTATATTTATGAATGAATCACCTTCGGAACCCAGAGACAATGTAAGGTGGAACATGATTGGCTGAACTTTGAATGGTGGTGAATATGTTGCTATAATTATACAACCATATAATTATTTATTGAACTTTCTACTTGCTTAAGGACCCTGTGATCGTGTATGAAAATTGGAGGCTTCTGATTCCTCCTGACTATGCCACGAAACAAGCTCCTTCCATATAGGTGTGTGTGTTTCGTGGCAATATTTGAAGGACTCGT
>JAWQEG010006687.1:20000-25357 GCA_033782935.1 Petrolisthes cinctipes | reverse complement strand
GGGAATGAAAGGCTAGACGATGATAAGGGAAGGGGGGAACCAAAGGAAGCGAGGCCACGTCTTCTAAGAAATTATTAATGCTGTACCTAAGACCACCACTGCCGGAAAAGTAATCGGCTGGCCCATGACTTTTCTCACATGTAGCCCAAGGTTAGGCAGGAGACAGGTTTTTATTTATCTCTCTCTCTCTGACACATGTTGATGATGAATAATGAGGTTGTCATAGTAGTGTGGTCATCATCGATAGAGTGTCATTGAAGTGTGAATATCCACGAGTATAGTCACAGGCAAAGAAGATAGTGTATGTATATATATGATTTTAATATCAATTGGTGTTTGTTATTTTCCAGTTAGTTTCCAGGGCCCTTCCAGGTATTAGTTAGAAGTAGTAGGTATTGTGGTATTGTATTTTTTTTTAAAGTAGGAAGGCCACAGTCAATTGAGTTCCTTCCTTCCTCAGTTGTGTACAGCAGGGGAAGGAAGGGACAATAAAGCAGTGAGTCATGCATGCTTCTCAGAGTCAATGCATGTTTGTTTTGTTCCTCTCGAATATCCGGGGTACTTAGGCCATGTACTCGAAGTGCTGCATGGGGGTTTTGGGAAGTAGGAAGGACGCAGGCAGCCAAGTTCCTTCCTGAATGTACAGTATATGAGTGAGAGAGAGAGAGAGAGAGAGATAGAGAGATAGAGAGATAGAGAGATAGAGAGATAGAGGGATAGAGGGATAGAGAGAGAGAGAGGTAGAGCGAGGGAGAGAGAGAGAAAATACAAACTAAGGGTCAGACATCAGATGAAAGGGAAGGGGGCGCCTGCATCATAAGTAAACGGAAAGTAAATAAATAAATAAATAAATAAATAAATTTTATTTCACCGATGGTGGTTATTCTTCATACATGTCGTACAGTTATATACATGGTAATAATACAAGGTAAATATATGGTAATAATAATAATACCATAGTAATAATAATAATAACATGATAATGGTAATTGAATACAAAAGTAAAGGGAAGGAAGGAAGGAGAATAGTAGACGGAAGAAAGATAGGAAAGAAAGAAAGGAAGGAAGGAAGGAGAATAGTAGACGGAAGAAATATAGGAAAGAAAGGAAGGAAGGAAGGAAGGAAGGAAGGAGAATAGTAGACAGAAGAAATATAGGAAAGAAAGAAAGGAAGGAAGGAAGGAAGGAGAATAATAGACGGAAGAAATATAGGAAAGAAAGGAAAAAAGAAAGAAAGAGGAAGGAAGGAAGGAAGGAACAAAAGTAGTGTGTTCGAGACCCTGACATGGTATACAGCAACACATCCTTCATCGTCCAACAAACACGTGTGCCTCCTTCTCCTCCTTTCATTCTCACTTCCCTGTCCTCACCTCATCTTATCGTCCGTCGCTTCCTCATTACATACTCAAACAGACCTTCTGGCAACGTCCTCCCCAGAGTCCCATGTTTGTGTTGATGTTTAGGGTTGATGTATTCTTTTCTCTCTTCCTTCCCTTTCTCTCTCGACCCTCAAGCCCCTCCCTCCCTCCCTCCCTCCCTTTCTCCCTTATTCTCAGTCTCTTTCCTTGATCCTTCCCCCCCCCTCTCCCTCCCTTTCTCCCTCATTCTCAGTCTCTTTCCTTGATCCTCCTCCCCCTTTTTTCACTTCCTTCCTTCCTTCGTCTCCTCTGCCCTCCCTAATCATCCCCCTCCTCTCCTTATTCCCTTGTCCCTCCCTAATGTACTGTACCTCTCACATCATCCCTCCTTACCTCCTTCTTCTCTCCATCATCACTCTCTCTCTCTTCCTCTTTGAACCTCCTTAAATTCGATTACCGTTAAATAATATCGAATGCTGTAAGAAGAATTGAAGGCTTCTGATCCCTCCAAACCTTGCCAGGAAACAGACCATAGCAATACTCGAATAATTATGGCATCTGTTTTAGTAGCATTGGTTTTGAAGGACTCAGTAAACCCCACCAATTCACCACTACAACAACAACAACAACAACAACAACAACAACAACTAATTACCAGCTTATCAACTAAATTATTTCTCTCGTTAAAGTGAAATTCATCTCTCGTCTAAAGGTAAACAAGTATATCCCAGTTAAAGGAATACCGTACCTCTGTAATGGGTGAGATAGAAACCCACTGATTCCTTCAAACTCTGCTATAGAAAACAGACCAACCAGTGCCTCAGTATACGAATGTGGGATCTGTGTTTTGGAGGGTCAAGTTTAGAGCAATGTGTAGCCCTTTTTTCACTTTACCAGAAGAATTAGAACCACTTAATTAACTCGTGTGTACGGTACTGTACGTAGTTTCATGTCAGCTGAAATTATAAACACTTGGCTGCTTCCCTACCATATTATCTCTCCATACTTCCCTTTTTTGTCTTCCCTTTACCCTCCCTACCTCCTTGCCCTAGCCTCTCTGCCTCTCTACCTTTACCCTTCCCTCCTTCCCTCCATCCCTCCCTCCCCACATTTACCCTTCCCTATACCTCCCAACCCCTAGAGCCCATCCTCCCAAACTGCCTCCCTATCCCAACTCTCCCTGTCTCACTATCCCAACTTTCCCTGCTTCCTACGTAGCCCTTGGCCTTACCTACCCCCTCCCCCCTTTGATAGTCCGTATCTGCCCTTCCCCTCCCTCCTGCTCTGTCCACCCTTCCTCCCTTCCCCTCCCCTCCTACACTGTCCACCCTTCCTTCTTCTCCTCCTTCTCCGCTGTCCATCCTCCCTCCCTGTCCACCCTTCCTCCCACTCCCTACTTCCCTGTCCACCCTCCCTCCTACCCTTTCCCACCTATCCTCCCCTCTCTCCAACTCTGTCCACTCCCTCCCTCCCTCCCTCCCTCCCTTTCCAACTCCCCTCCCCTCTCTCCAACCCTGTCCACCCCTTCCTCCCAATCCCTCCTTCCCTGTCCACCTACTTTCCCCTCCCTCTAATACTATCCACCCTCCCTATTCCTCCCTCCTCTCTTCCTTCTCCCACTTACTATTAATATTTTTTACATAACTATTTTCTCTCACTAACCAACATATTTATCTACCTCCATTTACTAGTATTTTTTTTTTATTATTATTACTCTCTTTCTTCACTCCTTTTTTTATTCCTTTCTCATAATTTCACTCATTGGTTACAATTATGCATATTTTTCTGTGAGTTTGTGTGGTAGTGAAATGATGAATGTGTGTGTGTGTGTGTGTGTGTGTGTGTGTGTGTGTGTGTGTGTGTGTGTGTGTGTGTGTGAACTTCTGCATACATAAGCCAGTCTGTGTGTGGTGTGTGTGTGTGTGTGTGTGTGTGTGTGTGTGTGTACTGTGCATGCGCGAGTGGAGTTTCGTGGAAGTCTGCTTACGTGAGTGTGCGCATGCGTGACGAAGACTTGAGTGTGTGTGGGTTAGCGTGTGTGTGTGTATGGACGACGTGAGAGATTATGTGCGTGAGCCTATAAGAGAGCTTCGCGTGTGTGTGTGTGTGTGTGTGTGTGTGTGTGTGTGTGTGTGTGTACAAGTGAGAGAGAGGGAATGTAAGTTAACGTGTGTGTGTGTGTGTGTGTGTGTGTGTGTGTGTGTACAAGTGAGAGAGAGAAAGATGGGCTAAGTGAGGGAATGTAAGTTACTGTGTGTGTGTGTGTGTGTGTGTGTGTGTGTGTGTGTGTGTGTGGACCAGAGAGAGAGAGAGAGAGAGAGAGAGAGAGAGAGAGAGAGAGAGAGAGAGAGGAGAGAGAGAGATGGGAAATGTGAGGGAATGTAAGCTAATAAACTATTGTGTGTGTGTGTGTGTGTGTGTGTGTGTGTGTGTGTGTGTGTGTGTGTGTGTAAAAAAGGAAGAAAACTACAGTGGTGAGTTTTTAATATATCAGTCAATCAGTCGGTCAGTCAGTCAAACGGTCAGTCCAAAACATCAGTCAGTCAGTCAGTCAGTCAGTCAGTCATTTAGTCTTCCTCCATCTACTTATTTACGCTCTAGTTCCTCAATTTCACCGCCAGGACTTCAGTAGTGTGGGATGTGACCAGCCAGTAGGAGGTAGGAGATATGGTTTTTATTTTTTTATTATTATTTTTAAGTTTAGGTTTTGTTTTGTTTTAATTAAGGGAATGGTTTATACTTTGGGGTACTGTCGGCATTTCCTTTCCACCTGCAGCATAAGTACATTGTAATACTTGTAATACAATAATACTTGTAATACTATAAGTACGTTGTAATGTTAATTAATTAAATGCAGAGATGACAGACATACCATACTTCCCATACAGTATAAACAGCGTAATGAATGTTGTTAGACTAGAAGTTGATTCAGAGTGTAAATAACTTGATCCGGTCATAGTAGCACTGTTAAGTTAGTGTACATGAAATTGATGTGTATGTATTTATGGTGCCGACTGTACATTAGAACGTATTTATTCCTCTCCAAAGTGTGCCCGGGGAACAGGACAGATTAACGAAAAATAATGGTTGAAATATAGTTTGGAAGGTAACAGAATGACCAACACTGTAGCTTACTATCCACTTATTAAGGAAGTAGGATATTCTGTGTTTATATTCTGAATGTTTAAAAGGGAGAAATTGGTAGGAGATAGTTTGTGTCTATACGGTATATTTAAAAGGAAAAGTTAACAGGGTATTTTGTGTTTATGTTATGTATGTTTAAAAGGGAGAATTGGTAGGATAGAGTTTGTGTATATATATATTTAAAAGGAAAAGTTGCAGGTTATTCTGTGTTTATGTTTGTCTATGTATGTTTAAGAAAGAGGTACAGGATATCTTCTGTTTCTGCTTATTTATGTTTTAAGGAGAGAGTTTGGTAGGATAATCTTGTCTGCGTTGTGTGTGTGTGTGTGTTTGTTTGTTTGTTGGACAGGTGGATAGGATATCTTGTTTGTGTTGTTGTTTTTGAAAGTTATAGGAGAGTGGGTAGGGTATCCTGTTTGTGTGTGTGAGATAGATATTGTGTGTGTGTGTGTGTGTGTACCTACAGTAGATATTGTGTGTGTGTGTGTGTGTGTACCTAGATATTGTGTGTGTGCGTGTGTGTGTTGTGTGTGTGTGTGTACCTAGATATTGTGTGTGTACGTGTGTGTGTGTGTGTGTGTGTGTGTGTGTGTGTGTGTGTGTGTGTGTACCTAGATATTCACTTGAAAGAGGAACAACAAAACACAAGGAAATGTCATATATATAAAACAGTTTCCTTGGGGTGAGTTACCTATATGATCATTATCTCGGGATATGGTTAGTGGAGGTGACTGTTGTTTCTTGTGTGTCTTCCACCTTCCCAAGCCAAACACACACATGGGGCTTTTTTCATCACCTGTAACACACCACATTAGGAAGGAGGGAAAGGAAGGAAGGAAGGGATGGTGGTGGTGGT
>JAWQEG010006687.1:0-12500 GCA_033782935.1 Petrolisthes cinctipes | reverse complement strand
CTGTACGACGGAAATGGTCGAAAATTGTATGCTCAGGGGTGTAATTTTCATCCCTATTTCACGCGAATGTCATGGGAAGTGAATGTATAATGAAGAGTGAGGAAGATTAGAGAGGGGGAAGGGTGTTGGAGGGGAGGAATAGGTGAAGGGGAGGGGGGTTTCTCTCTTGGTTATGTGGGAGGAGGGGTGTAGGTGTTGGGGGCATCTCTCTTCTTGGTTAGGTGATAGGAGAAGGGGTGTAGGTGTGGGGGGCATCTCTCTTCTTGGTTAGGTGAGAGGAAGGGAAGGTGATAGGAGGTGGTGGAAGTGTGGGGGGTCTCTCTTTCTTGGTTAGGTGAGAGGAGGGGTGGAGGTGGGGGGGCTCTCTCTTGATTAGGTGATAGGAGGAGGGGTGTAGGTGGTGGGGGGGTCTCTCTCTTGGTTAGAAGGGAGGAGGGGTTAGGTGGAGGTGTGGGGGGCATCTCTCTTCTTGGTTAGGTGGGAGGAGGTGGTGGAAGTGTGGGGGGGGGGGGTATCTCTCTCTCTTGGTTAGGTGATAGGAGGAGGGGTGTAGGTGTTGGGGGGGGGGTCTCTCTCTTGGTTAGGTGATAGGAGGAGGGGTGGAGGAGGTGTAGAGGTAAGGGGATCATCTCTCTCCTTGGTTAGCTGTGGTGTAAGACAAGTTCTGGTTTACTGGGTTAGTACAGTGTTGGTAAATCTGGTTACTACATGCATGTGATTCATCCTAAGCAACAGGACACCATTATTTATTGCTATTCTGGTCTTGTTTCCTGGCAGGCATAGTTTGGAGGAATCAAGGCTCTTTAATGTGCAGTACCAAAAGTATACCACAACCCCTTTCATTAAGTCACTTGGTTAGGGCGGCCGTGTGAAGTGGGAGTACCGTGATAAAAAAAAAAAAAGAAGGTGGAAAAAATAAATAAATGGGTAATGTTTTATATACTCCATTAGCAAGATAATTCAGGAGTTATGACACACCCAGGCACCCAGGCGTGATTGAGTAAGAGATCATTCGTGTGTTGAAGAGAATAATGAAGTGATATAAAACTGACACGAGCCATAATAAGTTAAGTATGTAAGTATCCATGAGGTCTGCTTCCAAGATGATAATTATAACCTGCTTTTATAGAGTATTATTAAATTAGCTCCAGTAAGTATGAGATAAGATAATAAGTGTGAAGTGCCAATGCGTTTCATAGGGGGGCGTGGGAAGGCTTGGGATGGCGTGGCAAGCCTTGAGGTGGCGTGGGAAGGCGTGCAATTCGGTGACAAGGATGCTAATATTAGATTGTGGATTCCCGTGATGTGTTGGTGGTGTGGACTTGGATGTAACCTGGAGCCAGTTATATAGTTGGTGTTACTTGTAGTGTGTCCGTGTGTGTGTGTCTGTACCATGTAACACCAACCAGTGTGACGCGGCCTTGACACACACACACACATACACACACACACACACACACACACACACACACACACACACACACACACACACACACACACACACACGAACGCAAGTACAGTACATGAAAATACACACACACACACACACACACACACACACACACACACACACACACACACACACACACACACACACACACACGAACGCAAGTACAGTACATGTAAATACACACACACGTTCACACATAGACACACTCTGAGAAATACTCACACAGATAAACACAAGAAAATGCACTTAAATACACACACAGCGCGCGCACGTATGCACTCACTCAAGTACATATAAGTACACACATTAACTGAGACACACGAAAGCAAGCATGCAGAAATATACGGATGCACACACACACAAACACACACACACACACACACACACACACCCGGACACACCATAATCACCAGCAATTCACAATCATTTACAGTAGGATTCCCTGTATGTATTCCAGTTCTTGGAAGCCTGTATATGTATATGTATGTATGTGTGTTGTGTGTGTACATCCTGAAGTGAAGAGAACCTATAGCTGCCTGCTGTGGGAATTAGAAGGTAAACCATTCCTTCAAACTAGGCTAGGAAACAAACAGAATCCCTCCTTATGGGACGATAGGGATGTGTTTTATGATGGAGTTTGGAGGGCTACTTCTCCCCCTAATTCAACTGATTACTCCCCTTACTTAAAAGTGATCTGTCATGGAGGATGTGGACGAACTGAAAAGGCTACATAGATCCCTCAAACTACTTCTCCGGGAAACATAGGGTATCGAAATAGGTAATAGGTGTTTGTTTTGCGGCACAGATTGGAGGAAGAGAATGATAAAGAAAATAAGAAACAAAAGAAATATTACACAGTCGAAAAAAAAATAAGGGAGAGGAACTTGTTATGGTGTTTATATTTGTTTTATGCAATATCTCACAGTCACTTGGTGGTTTGTTATTATTTTGACGTTTGAGAGATTGCATGTGTGAGTGTTACGATGCCTTTATTGTAAGTTATTTCGTGAGTGTTATGTGTGGTTGTTATGATTATTTTAGTGACTCTGCTTAAACTGGAATGGGGGAGGAGGAGGAGGATGAGACTCTCGTGTTGTTGGCAAAATAAATGGATGGGGGGTTCTTTTGATTCCTCCAGTCTGTGCCTTTGAAACATTAATTATCTTCCGCTAGCTAGTAAATAACATTGAGGTGATTTGTTTCCTGGACTAGTTTGGAGGAATCAGTAGCCTTCCAATTTACCATACAGGAAGGCTACTGCTCATTCCTCCTCACTATGCTTTGATACAGATGACCTCGGTGTTACTAAATCAAAGAGGCTCCGTTTCGTGACATACCTATGAGGAGGATTCGTTGGCCTTCCAGTTCTCTGCCGCCGCCACCGCCGACACATCACCCCCTTAAGGAGTAATTCCCTTTTGTTACATTGGAGTGCCTTGATTCCTCCAAAGTATGCCAGGAAACAGGACCAGATGCAACACAAAAATAATGGTGTTCTGTTGCTTGGAATAGTTTGGAGGATTCAGTTGCTCTAGATTTACCAACACAAAATATTTCCCCCTTAAGACGCCCACATTGCCCAAACGACAGTCAAATTGAAGACATTGCGTGAGTGAGCCTCGAGAAACGGTGATGAAACACGTGTGAAACTTGGCTGTTGACAAATCAGAGCTCTGTTTTGCTTTTTTTGTGTGTGTGTGTATTTGGTTTTGTCTCAAGGCCGCCGGTGTACTGAACACAGTCGAGTACAAGAGACAAGTACATTATTATCTACAGTATCTCTTATTCATGGTATTGTATCTGAATAATAATAATATGAGAGGTGAATCCCAAAAAAAAAAGAGGGATTTTTTTTTTTTTTTTTTTTTTTTTTGTGTGTGTGTGACTATTGTATGTTGTCATTGTTTCACCGTCCACACCAAAAGAAAACACAAAAAAGCGTGCCGAGAGAGGAGAAAGGAGAGTATTTACACGAACGACCCGTTGACAAAAAAAAAAAAAAAAGTGAGGTTAAATCCACTGTTGACACCATAAGTACTGAAGTGGTTGAGGAGTAGAGAAAGGAGGAGGAGGAGGAGGAGGAGTGAAATGACTAAACACCACACACCCACACACACACACACACACTACCACACACACACACACACACACAACCACACACACACCCACACACAACCACACACACACACACACACACACACACACACTTTCTTTTTGTCAATGTTTGTCCCGTGAACATTCTCTCTCTCCCCACATTAGGAAAGGCCTCACATAGAAGAATAATACACGTCGTCATATATAATCTCTTTAGAGTGAAGCTTCTGTGGCAATGTTTTCGTAAGGCAAGTCAGGCTGATGATGATTTTGGACCCTGGCGGTGGTGGGGTCAACTACTGTAACTACTCGTGGTGGTGTAGAAATGAAAATTGCGAGTAGGGAAAAGAGAGAAAGATAGAGAGGGCAAAATAGTAAGTTCACGTTTGGTACACTGGAGGTTCTTGATTCCTCCAAAGTATGCCAGGAAACAAACAGGATCAGATTAAAAATAACAGTGGTGGTCTGTTGCTGGGATTACTGTAGTTTGTAAAAGTTAGTTGCTCCGGAATTACCAACACTGTACTGTACTTCACTATCAATCTATTAGTCTTCCTCACCACTCACCACCCACTAACTGACTGGCTGACTGACCACACACCACCCACTGACTGACTGACTGACTGACCACACACCACACACCACCTACTGACTGACTGACTGACTGACTGACCACACACCACCTAATGACTGACTGACTGATTGACCACACACCACCCACTAACTGACTGACTGACCACACACCACCCACTAACTGACTGACTGACTGACTGACCACACACCACCCACTGACTGACTGACCACAAACTGACTGACTGACTGACCACACACCACCCACTGACTGACTAACTGACTGACTGTTGCTCTGTCAATGTGTATGATATTACAAAACGTATAAAGGGATACACACCATCCATCATTACCCACAATAATGATCACACCTCTTACCTATGTTTATTTTTATACTTCAACATTCATCTGCATTACTGAATTTATCATTTTATCATATTATCATTTATCATATTAGTTAAGGGACCCTGTGATCGTGTATGAGACCTGGTGCATGGCTTCTGATTCCTCCTGACTATGCCACAACACAAGCTCCTTTAAATGTAGGTCAGTGTTTCGTGGTAATATTTGAAGGACTCGCTAACCTCCAGTTTTCTAACCACATCACGAGGGTCCATGAGGGAAGAAGGCTTTTGACGGTAAATTGAAGGACTACTAAAAAAATCCTACATACCGTACTGTGTCTCGAAGCAGAGTCCCTATTAGTTAGCAACACTGAGGTAATAAGTTTGTTTCGTGGCATCGTATGAAAGGAGTAAATAAACCTGAAAAAAAAATCATAATAATAATAATAATAATAATAATAATAATAATAATGATAATGATAATGATAATGATAGTAATAAAAACAAACATAAAATAGAAGTAAATAAATAAATAAATAAATAAATAAATAAGTAAAGTAAATTAATAACTAAATAACAAATAAATGCATGAATAAAAAAATAAAAAAATACTTTCCTCAAACCTCCTCTGGTATGAGTTTGTGAAGGGGGTCGTGTGTGATGAATATATTACCATTTCAACATCCCCTGGTAGAATCAAGCCTGTGAAGAGGGCGTACGTGTGTTGTGATGCATAATTTATAAACAGAAAGTACGTGCTAATCTTCCCTCAGCCTGGTAATGCGATGCTAATGACCTGAATACCTAAACAGTGAAATCCCCTGTGTTCCTTCTCTCTCTCTCTCACACGTGTAGGAGGAGGAAGAGGAAGAGAGGGGGGCGGATACCCTTATATTTTTATTGAATTTTTCGATAACGGGAGACGAAGGGGAGGGGAAGGGGGGCTGTGTGTGTGTGTGTGTGTGTGTGTTCAAGAGATTGTGTGTGTGTTCAAGAGATTGTGTGTGTGTGTGTGTGTGTGTGTGTGTGTGTGTGTGTGTGTGTGTGTGTGTGTGTTCAAGAGATTGTGTGTGTGTGTGTGACTGGGATTGATGGGTGTTGTTCTAGTGTGTTTCCTGTGCATTGGAGTGTGTGTATGTGTGTGTGTTCAGGGGTGCTTCCTTCCTTCCTTCTTTCCTCCTTCTTTCCTCTTTCATTCTCCTCTTTCCTTTTTTTATTCCACTTTACTTTTAGCCTCAATCTGCTCCTCCCTTTCCCTTCTCTCTCTACCCACAGCGACAGTTACTACATTATAGGGAAATATTTTGCTTCTTAAATAGGTGGGTAGGTTGGTAGGCAGGTAGTTCGATAGGTAGGTAGATAGATAGACAGATAGGTAAGTTGGCTGATATAAACTGATAGGTAAATAGGTAGTCAAATAGGTAAATTGTTGAAATATACTGATTGGTAGGTAGGTAGGCAGAGAGGTAGGCAGAGAGGTAGGTAAGTAGGTAGACAGGTAGGTAGACAGGTAGGTAGGTAGACAGGTAGGTAGTTAGGTAGGTAGGTTTCTCTCTCCCTCCCTCCCTCCCTCCTTTACTTCTTTCTCGAGGCGCCCAGCTGACGTCGCCATCACAATCACCACCACCACCACCATCACTACCACCACCACCATCACCATCACTACCACCACCACCATCACAATCACCACCACCATCACCATCACCATCACCAACACTTTTTAGTTTCATGCGCTTGAGAATGGGGTGGTGTGGTTGGGTTAGGTTTGGTTAGGTTAGGTTAGGTTTGGTTTGATTAGATTTTGTTTGGTTAGGTTTGGTTTGGTTAGGTTAGGTTAGATTAGGTTAGTTTAGGTTTGGTTAGGTTTGGATTGGTTTGGTTAGGTTTGGTTAGGTTAGGTTTGGTTTGGTTTGGTTAAGTTAGTTTAGGTTTGGTTAGATTTGGTTTGGTTTGGTTAAGTTAGTTTAGGTTTGGTTAGATTTGGTTTGGTTTGGTTTGGTTAGATTGGGATAGGTTAAATTTGGTTAGGTTAGGACGACAAAGAAGCAGATGAAGAAGGAGGAGGAGAAGAAGGGAAGGAAGATAAATAAGAAGAATGAAAACAAAAGATATACACACAACAACAACAACAACAACAACAACAACAACAACAACAAACAACAACAACAACATACACACTACCCATTGGCAGGTTATTAAATTATGCTGTGGTAACTAATCTACAAGGACGAGCGAGGGAAAGTATCGTAAAAGAATTAGGATAGTACAGTAAATAAATAAAGATCAAGGAGGAGGAGGAGGAGGAAGAGATGGAGATGAGGTAAGTTACTACAGGCCTCCTCACTGCATGGGGTCAAAATATTATTACATCAGGGTGTAGCTAGCGATGGAATGTAGGCACTGAAGGTGATGGATGATAATATATAAATGGAAGGTAAATATGGTAGGTGGTCGGACTCGTAAGTAACCCAACCAACCAACCAACCATCCAGCCAGCCAGCTAGCTAGCAGCGCGCGCCACACACTCACTTTCACACTGATGTAACCTGCGGGTAAACAACTGACGGTCGGGATGCGCAACGCCGCCTCACGCATTCATTCTGTTTATCTTGAGCATAAACCCACCCCGCCCTTGCTGTCCAATATTTACAGAGGGGTTGAAAAGAATAGAGGTGATGATGAGGGTGTGGAAATCCCCCTCTATACTTCTCTTCACTGGAGTGGATAAACAAAGAGGGGTTTTGATACATACAAACACACACACACACACACACACACACACACACACACACACACACACACACACACACACACACACACATAAACTATATATATATATAAGCACACACACAGACTTGACTTTCAAAACACATGCGCAACTTTCAACAATCACAAACAATTTACTCCTGCCTACACATTCATAGATTTTGTAACACACACACACACACACACACACACACACACACACACACACACACACACACACGAATATCTCTTGTTGGTACCCTCACACACACACACACACACACACACACACACTGGCATCCATCCCAATTTTTATATGCTAGATCAAAATATCATAGTTTATATTCATGAAACCCATATTATCGTATCGGAAACTTTTACTTACTATAACCCGGGTGTAGAAAAATCGGTAAATTGGAAGGAAGGTGAACGTCTATAACTATCCACCTACCCACCTACCTACCTACCTACCTACCTGATGGTGTGTGTGTGTGTGTGTGTATGAGAATTGTGTATGTGTATGTCTGTGTGTGTGAGTGTGTGTGCGTGTGTATGTGTGTGTATGAGAGAAATGTGTGTGTGTGTGTGTGTGTGTATATTTGTGTGTGAGTGTGTATGTGTGTATGAAAAATGTGTATGTGTATGAGAATTGTGTGTATGTGTGAGTGTGTATGACAAATGTATATATGTGAGTGTGTATGAGAAATATGTATATGTATGTGTGACCATGAGTGTGTGTATGTCTATCTGTGTATATAATATTATATGTATGTATGTGTCAGCAGATGTTCACACAGTCTGCAATAGTAGCTAGAGTAATCCATCCATCAATCACACACTCTCTCATTGGATCAATCCGCCTGCCACCATTTTATCAGCAAGTAGGCCCAGTGACTCGTTCAATCAACCTTTCAATCAATCACAGGTCACTCTATTCTTCCCCAGTGGTAGTAGATCAATATTAAGGTTCTCAATCAATCACCACACTCTATTATTTCAACCTATTTTAACCTGATCAAAATGAATAAGGAGTGTGGCTTTTATTGTTCGTTTTAGAGTTTTGTGGGGTTTTTTAATATGCACTGTGCCTTGTTTTGTATGTTCTTAGTGTAATTTGCCGGTTAATTGATAAGTTGGAGAGCTATAAGTGTATCAGACAATTGGGGATAGAGTCAGTGTTTTAGTTAGTTATTCAGTCATTGTGTCAGTCAGTCAGTCAGTCACTCACTCACTCGGGAAAACACTCACTCACCCACTCACTCACTCACTCACTCACTCACTCAAGAAAACACTCACTCACTTACTTACTCATTCACTCACTCACTTACTTACTCATTCACTCACTCACTCAATCAATCACTCACTCACTCACTCACTCACTCACTCACTCACTCACTCACGCAGGAAAACACTCACTCAACACCACATCTTTCAAATATTTACTCGAGCGATCAGTATTAATTAAGCCGGTCAACCAACCATCCAAAATCAACAACAACAACAACGAGAGAGTCAGCAAACCAGTCAGCCAGGAAACCACTGAGTCAGCATTTGGTCACTCATGCAGTCAGCCCTATACCACTGAGTCAGCATTTGGTCACTCATGCAAGTCAGCCCATAGGAGTTGAGTCAGCAGCGAATCAGTCAGGTCAGATAATCAGTAAATATATGTGTAGCTAATCAGTCAGTTAGTCAGTCAGTTAGTCAGTCAGTTAGTTAGCCAATTAATCATCTATCCAGTCACCCAGTCAACCATACAGTCAGTCAGTTAGTCAGTTAGTTAGCCAATTAATCATCTATCCAGTCACTCATTCAACCATACAGTCAGTCAGTCAGTTAGTCAGTTAGTTAGCCAATTAATCATCTATCCAGTCACCCACTCAGCCATACAGTCAGTCAGTTAGTCAGTCAGTTAGTTAGCCAATTAATCATCTATCCAGCCACCCTTTCAACCATACAGTCAGTCAGTTAGTCAGTCAGTTAGTTAGCCAATTAATCATCTATCCAGTCACCCAGTCAACCATACAGTCAGTCAATCAACCATTCAGTCAGCAGAGAAGTAATGGACCAGTGTGATATTCAGTCAAGCAGCCCTAAGTAAATACTGCAGTGATTGGAGAGGTAATATGAGTTAGTGATATTGTGAATGATTGTGGTAATGTGTGTGTGTGAGAGAGAGAGAGAGAGAGAGAGAGAGAGAGAGAGAGAGAGAGAGAGAGAGAGAGAGAGAGAGAGAGTGTGTGTGTGTGTGTATGTGTGTGTTTAAGTTAGCTCTCTACCACCACACCACCTCTCTCTCTCTCTCTCTCTCTCTCTCTCTCTCTCTCTCTCTCTCTCTCTCTCTTAGCCATCCTCCCCTCACCGCAAGTGTTGTAACGCACTTTTACTATTACTCGTCACTCAGGAGGCTAAACACACACACACACACACACACACACACACACACACACACAGACACACACACAGACACACACACAAACACAGACACACACACACACACACACACTATACTATTTCTATTTTCCTACCTCTCTTCCTATCTACACACACACACACACACACACACACACACACACACACACACACACACACACACACACACACTATACCTCTCTCTTCTTGCATACCTCTCTCTGCTTCTCCACCACCTATAAATATCTCTCTCTGCCATCTTGCCCTGCCTACCAACCAACCTACCTACCTGCTTAACCTATATATATATGTGTATGCTTGTGTAACACCCCCTACCAACCAACCAACCAACCAACCAACCAACATACAAACAGCAACATTCCAACATTCCCTCGTACATACGTAAACATAAACTTTGCCATCACCACCGCCCCAATTTCCAGCGATGACAACACACACACACACACACACACACACACACACACACACACGCCCTCCTTCCCTCACACACCCTCAGGTCCTTCCCATAACAAACCTTATAACCTTTGCCTAGACTTTGAACGTAGTGGTGGTGGTGGTGGGTGGGCTACTGATTACTCCATGTTGACACTATGAAACACGTGGCCTCAGGTTAATCTATAGAGGTCGTTTCGTTTCGTTTCCTGACGTAGTTTGGGGGATTTAGAAACATGGAATTTTTTTTTTTTTTTTTTCACTTTTTCATTTTTTCTATTTATTTTATTTTTAATTTTTTTTTGTACCCGGGTCCTTGGGTTAATATTCTGGTCGATGGGATTTTAGTTTCTCATATAAAATCGTCTGTTGTTAGTTCAATTATGTTATGTTATGGAAAGAATTTTGGTGTCGCCATAAGAGCATAATTTAATGAGAGAGAGAGAGAGAGAGAGAGAGAGAGAGAGAGAGAGAGAGAGAGAGAGAGAGAGAGAGAAAACATCCATCTACCCTCATCCATCTAGTTTCATTACACATTCTAAATAAAATAAGAATCATTCGTTATTGTATTAGTCTCTCTCTCTCTCTCTCTCTCTCTCTCTCTCTCTCTCTCTCTCTCTCTCTCTCTCTCCTCTCTCTCTCTCTCTCTCTCTCTCTCTCTCTCTCTCTCTCTCTCTCTCTCTCTCTCTGTGTAAATCTCAGCCAGTGGGAGGAAGAGCTACTAACGTCCATCCAACACAGTCTCCTCTTTACGTGTTGGTATGTATGCCTTTGGGTAGGTAGGCTAAGTGAGGATAGAATAGACTGAAACCATTTACAGTATATTCCTACAAACCGTGCCAGGAAACAGAAGCGTGATGTGCTACCTCTGTACTGGGTAATATAGTTCTTCTTTTCTCTGTCTGTGGTGTGGAATACTTTGGAGGAATCAGGAGTAACCGATGCAATGTGTAGTTTGTTTTTTTATTTATCTATTTCACGAGCGTATGGTGATGGTCGGCTTGCGTGGGATCTTGATGGCATTTGAAACTTTCTCGCTGACTGATTTGTTGACGAGAGAGAGAGAGAGAGAGAGAGAGAGAGAGAGAGAGAGAGAGAGAGAGAGAGAGAGAGAGAGAGAGAGAGAGAGAGAGAGAGAGAGAGAGAGAGAGAGAGAGGAGACACACACACACACACACACACACACACACACACACACACACACACACACACACACACACACTTACGAAGAATAATAAAAGACAGTCGGAAAGAGAGAAGTTATAAAGAAATGTAGACAGAGAATGAAAGATATCAGATAGATTTAAGACAGACGGAAAGATAAAAAAAAATTCAACACACACACACACACACTCACAACACACACACACAGGTAGGGAGACCGCCAGAGTAGAGAGAAACAAGAGGCTGTTATCATTTCCCTTTCTCTATGAGCTGGATGGTGTGGTTAGTGGGAGGAGAGAGTAGAATGGGTCGTCGGGTGGGGACAGAGAAGGAAAGCCTGGATGGAATGAAGGAAGGATGGATGGATGGATGGTTGGATGAGGGGGTGAGTTGATTTAAGAGAGAGTGGAGGGAGAGGTGAGTTGGTATGGGAGTGAGTGAGTGAGTGGGGTGGGAATATATTGGAGTGTGTGCAAGTTGTGGAGATATATTTGAGGGGGCCTGGGTGGGGAAGAGTGGTTTATGGGGTTGTTTGGTGGGATATGATGAGGGTAAAGTGATGGGCTAGAAAAGTGCTGGAGGAAAGGGGATAAATAGATACAAAACGGTGGGGGCAAGACTGAAACAACACCGAGGGACAGTACAGACAAAATATCAAGAGAAGTGAATTTTAGGAATAACTGAACAGACATAAATAATTTTGTCGATCGATACTCACGATGATATTGAGAGGAAAAGGGAACCCGAATATGAAGTTGGAGTGTAGAAGGCAGGGATGGGGAGGAAAAGGAAATATTACAGCAGGGAGGGCGTGGGAGGAGGGGGGTGCGTGGGAGGGAGGGAGCGGCTGGGGTTGGGGAGGGGGTGCAGTGAGAAGAATGCTAAAGGACGTTGTAGGTGGGGTGGGGGTGGGGGCAGGGGAGGGGGGCGGAAAGTGTTACATCATGTGTGTAAACAAAAGACAGCTTAGCAACGCCAGGGGAGGGGAAGGGGGCCGAGTTGTTGTTGTTGTTGGTGGTGGTGGTGGGGAACGGGAGGGGAATGGGGGAAGGGGGCCGTGTTGGTGGTGGTGGTGGTGGTGGTGGATGGGGAACGGGAGGGGAATGGGGGAAGGGGGCCGTGTTGGTGGTGGTGGTGGTGGATGGGGAGCGGGAGGGGAAGGGGGCTGAGTTGGTGGTGGTGGCGGAGGGGGACGGGTTGATGAAGGGTTGTTTGAGAGGGAAGAGAGTCGTCGTCGTTAGAGTTGATGAAAGGCGAGGAGTCAGTTT
>JAWQEG010006686.1:17500-20000 GCA_033782935.1 Petrolisthes cinctipes | reverse complement strand
CTCCTCAGCACGCTTAGCCGCCCTTATTTTGGACTTCACGTTTCGATTCAGTCTTCTATGACCGTCAAAGTCCCCAGATGCCTTCGCTCGACGATATGCAGTTCTCCTCTCCCTTAGTAGGTTACGGATTTCCCGATTAAACCACTTCGGTTGAATGAACTTCTGACCTGTTCCCTTCAGAGGAATAAAGCGCGACTGAAGTTCCATGAAGGAAGACAAGAATGACCTCCACAGATCATCAGCACTCTCTCCCTCCTCTAGTTCCATTTCAGCAACGCCTTCACGAAGACCTGCAAAGTCCGCTCTCCCCATGTCTAATTTTCTATGCACCGGGGTCACGGACTCCATATTAGGGACCTTAACTGAAAATCTTATAAGCTTGTGGTCGCTTCCACCTATTTCTTCATTTACAGAGAGGTCTTGAATGATGTCATCCTCGGAGGTGAGGACCAAGTCGAGTATGTTAGCACCTCTTGTTGGCTCCCTTACCCATTGAGTGAGGAATTCATCATTTACAAACTCCAAGAGTGGTGTGTTCTCGGCAGAGGGCTCTCTGGTTTCCCAGTCAACATGTGTGTTGAAGTCCCCCATAAGGATGCACACCCTGCCGTCCACTAGTTCACCCAGCAACTGGTATAGGTCCCTGTCCATCTCATTGAGTTGTCCAGGGGGTCTATAAAGCAGCAGGGTTCTGTATTTTGCAGTGCCTATTTCTAGGTCAACTCCAAGGAGCTCGTGGTTCGATGTGATGTTGCAGGTCATCAATTTGATGGAGTTCTTTACATACAACAGCACACCACCACCCCCTCTGTCCTCTCTATCTTTGTGGAAGAGTTGGTAGCCTGGAATCACGAATTCCCCTTCAAGATCTCTGTCTGAGGTTCTCAACCATGACTCCGTTATGGCCACCATCTCGGGTTCCTCTGTCGCAACGAGGGCCCGCAGTTCCAAAAACTTGTTTCGGATGGACCTGGCGTTGAACAATAGAACCTTCAGGGAACCCCCAACTGCAGGGCTCCCTATACTCTTCCGTTTCCCGGTTTGGTCATTGTCTTGGTAGTGCTGGGGATATCCTTCTTCAGGATCTCAGCGAATGTCTTCTCTGGGGTCACTCTAGCATAGCGACGAGGGCTCTCCTCCACGCTCGGTCGAGTGCTCCTGAGACATCGTCGGACGGCGTCTTCCATTAATTTGGAAAGCACTTCTTTCCCCTTTAGTGAGAGATGTGTGCCATCCCTCTGGTAGAGGTCGTCTCTACCAAAGAGTGAGGTGTAGGGGTCCACAAAGAACACCCCCTCGGCAGTACACAAATCAGCCAGGCGCTGATTTACTGCAATGTTCTTTGACAGAGCAGTCCCTAAAGGGCCTCTCCTTGGGAGCATGCCAACAACTACCCTTCTGCGGGTTTTTGACCCACAGTCGTCTACTGCACCGAGCACATCCGAGAGGACTCCTTCGGTCATGCCTACTCTACCATTTCTCAGGTAGATGTCATTACCACTCACCATGAGTGCAATGACAGCAGATCTGGACGTTTGGATCCTCTCAGCTTCCTTTCGGAGGTCAGCATTGCCATAACCTGGCAAACAATTCACCTTCACAGAAGTGTGAAGGCGATCTGCCATTAGGGGTTGCAGCCCTCGTGCCTGGGAATCACCTACAATGTGTATATCCACAGGCCTCTCCTTGGTAGGAGCACGAGATGCCTTGTGAGGAACCCGAGAGTGTTTTGAATTCCTGCCGGGCTCGTCACTTCCTCCAGGTTGCTTCTTCTTCGTCTTCTTTACCTTCTTCATTTTCTTTTCCTTCTTATTTGATTCCTCACTTTCCTCTAATCCCTCCTCAACTGTCTTGGGTTTTTCTCCCTTCTCCATATTCCCCTCCTCTTTTCCATCACACTTTTCTGCAGTCTCTTTTCCTTCTGCAGTCTCTTCTCCCTCTTCATTGTTGCTGTTCTTCTTCTTGTTGTTCTTCTTCTTGTTGTTCTTTTTCTTGTTCTTCTTCTTCTTGGTCTTTACCACCGTGGTGGAGCTCTCCGGTGAAGAAGCTCCTTGGACTGCCTTGTCTCTCACATGGCAGTCACATCTCTGTGAGTCCATTCGGAGAACTTCCTCCTTTAGGGAGTTGTTCTCCTTCGTGAGCAGTGAGATGTGCTTCATCAGCCTCTCCTCGAGTTTGCAAAAGTCGCAGACACTCGAGGAGTCTAGGTCGCTCGCACTCCTCCCGCTGAAGTCCTCACACCAGCGGTACACCTTGCATGTAGTACATGTAAATTTTCTTGCTGATGGACCAGTCATCTCGCTCTAATTCAATTTCAGACCAATAATACAAAAGAAAGGGTAATGTGATTTGGTCTCGCATAAGTCTCATCCGCCTACTTCTAGAAGGTTTTCGGTCGTTCGGCCAACAGAAACCTTATGAGCCAAGCACACCAACCCTAAGGTCTCCCCTGGGCCGGACGGCCCCAATCCTGCCGCAGCTCCCAACTGAGCAACACAAG
>JAWQEG010006686.1:10000-12500 GCA_033782935.1 Petrolisthes cinctipes | reverse complement strand
ACCAACAAACACGCCAACCAACCTACTCAGCAACACCTGCACCACAAAGAGAGGTTACGTGGACCAACCAACAAACACGCCAACCAACCTACTCAGCAACACCTGCACCACAAAGAGAGGTTACGTGGACCAACCAACCTACTCAGCAACACCTGCACCACAAAGAGAGGTTACGTGGACCAACCAACAAACACGCCAACCAACCTACTCAGCAACACCTGCACCACAAAGAGAGGTTACGTGGACCAACCAACAAACACGCCAACCAACCTACTCAGCAACACCTGCACCACAAAGAGAGGTTACGTGGACCAACCAACAAACACGCCAACCAACCTACTCAGCAACACCTGCACCACAAAGAGAGGTTACGTGGACCAACCAACCTACTCAGCAACACCTGCACCACAAAGAGAGGTTACGTGGACCAACCAACAAACACGCCAACCAACCTACTCAGCAACACCTGCACCACAAAGAGAGGTTACGTGGACCAACCAACAAACACGCCAACCAACCTACTCAGCAACACCTGCACCACAAAGAGAGGTTACGTGGACCAACCAACAAACACGCCAACCAACCTACTCAGCAACACCTGCACCACAAAGAGAGGTTACGTGGACCAACCAACAAACACGCCAACCAACCTACTCAGCAACACCTGCACCACAAAGAGAGGTTACGTGGACCAACCAACAAACACGCCAACCAACCTACTCAGCAACACCTGCACCACAAAGAGAGGTTACGTGGACCAACCAACAAACACGCCAACCAACCTACTCAGCAACACCTGCACCACAAAGAGAGGTTACGTGGACCAACCAACAAACACGCCAACCAACCTACTCAGCAACACCTGCACCACAAAGAGAGGTTACGTGGACCAACCAACAAACACGCCAACCAACCTACTCAGCAACACCTGCACCACAAAGAGAGGTTACGTGGACCAACCAACAAACACGCCAACCAACCTACTCAGCAACACCTGCACCACAAAGAGAGGTTACGTGGACCAACCAACAAACACGCCAACCAACCTACTCAGCAACACCTGCACCACAAAGAGAGGTTACGTGGACCAACCAACAAACACGCCAACCAACCTACTCAGCAACACCTGCACCACAAAGAGAGGTTACGTGGACCAACCAACCTACTCAGCAACACCTGCACCACAAAGAGAGGTTACGTGGACCAACCAACCTACTCAGCAACACCTGCACCACAAAGAGAGGTTACGTGGACCAACCAACAAACACGCCAACCAACCTACTCAGCAACACCTGCACCACAAAGAGAGGTTACGTGGACCAACCAACAAACACGCCAACCAACCTACTCAGCAACACCTGCACCACAAAGAGAGGTTACGTGGACCAACCAACCTACTCAGCAACACCTGCACCACAAAGAGAGGTTACGTGGACCAACCAACAAACACGCCAACCAACCTACTCAGCAACACCTGCACCACAAAGAGAGGTTACGTGGACCAACCAACAAACACGCCAACCAACCTACTCAGCAACACCTGCACCACAAAGAGAGGTTACGTGGACCAACCAACCTACTCAGCAACACCTGCACCACAAAGAGAGGTTACGTGGACCAACCAACAAACACGCCAACCAACCTACTCAGCAACACCTGCACCACAAAGAGAGGTTACGTGGACCAACCAACCTACTCAGCAACACCTGCACCACAAAGAGAGGTTACGTGGACCAACCAACCTACTCAGCAACACCTGCACCACAAAGAGAGGTTACGTGGACCAACCAACAAACACGCCAACCAACCTACTCAGCAACACCTGCACCACAAAGAGAGGTTACGTGGACCAACCAACAAACACGCCAACCAACCTACTCAGCAACACCTGCACCACAAAGAGAGGTTACGTGGACCAACCAACAAACACGCCAACCAACCTACTCAGCAACACCTGCACCACAAAGAGAGGTTACGTGGACCAACCAACAAACACGCCAACCAACCTACTCAGCAACACCTGCACCACAAAGAGAGGTTACGTGGACCAACCAACCTACTCAGCAACACCTGCACCACAAAGAGAGGTTACGTGGACCAACCAACCTACTCAGCAACACCTGCACCACAAAGAGAGGTTACGTGGACCAACCAACAAACACACTCAGCTACAGCTACGTCTGCACCAATAAGACAAGATACGTGGGTAAGCCAATCTCCACAAAGTGACACTACAATGCATTTTTTAGTGCAACAGATACAACAGATGCAACAAATGCAACAACAAATAATACAGGCACTAAAAATGCACCAGAGCCAGTGGTACATGCCCCCACCACAGAGACCACAGTAAAAACAAACAAACATATGGGCTGCTCTCAATACACAATAATTACACTAAATGTAGAAGGCCTATTACCCTATAAATTTAGAGGCAAAGTTAAGCTACTTGTAGAAATGGGTCAAGTAGACAATGCCCTTATATTATCATTAACGGAAT
>JAWQEG010006686.1:0-2500 GCA_033782935.1 Petrolisthes cinctipes | reverse complement strand
TAGTTAATGCTGCCATGGTGTTAGGCAAGTCACCAGCAGCATTACCACAGAGAGTGCTGCTCAGCAGGCGGTGCCACCCTCTTGCATCCAGGCCTGAAGAACCAGCACTGCCATGTGTCTGGAGGGCCTTTTTCCACACCATGTCACCTGTTATCATCTCGTAGATGACACTGTTAGGAGCTTGATGACATCCCTGCAGTCTAAGGCCCACCATCTCGCTGGGTGGTGGATGTTTTTCCTTCAGCTGAAGGATAGTATCCCTGGTGAGTGGCAACACACCGCCTGTCTCTTCTTCATTTAATGCCCGTAGTGCAGATGCAACTTTACCTTGCCGCATCCTGTCGGCAAAGTTACGAGCCTTATTTTCATTCTTTTGATTAAGGGGAAGTCTTGTCGGTCTCTTCTGTATGGCTCTAGCCTCCTCGAGGAGCTCATCAAGTTTGTTGGTAAGCCATAAATCTACTCTTCTTGTGACTGCTTTCACGTTTTCGCTTGTCTTGGTTCTGTTATGTGTCCTTTGAAAGAAGAGTTTTGGCAGCATGAAAAAGATTTTTAGGGCATGCGGTGCAAAGGGAGTGTCTTGAATATATTGATTGAGGAGGATGACCATTTCCTTTGCAATTTTTGTCGTAGCTGCACACTTGGGTGGCTCAAAAAGATTGTGTGCAGACCAACCCACAATTTCGAGATAAGTGTTACTGACCCATCTCGTTATTGCCTCCCCCGTCAGTCCTTTCCATGTAAAAATACCCCTCTCATTTTCTACCACATTAGGGTCTAATTGTGGTGGTTGGGGCGGTGGTGGATTGCTCTGTGGTGGTTGTGGTGGGGTGTTCGGCACTCTCACCTCATCCTGCCTCCTGTCATGTTGACTCTCGCCCTGGGATTCCTGGCTGTCTTCTTGCTCCTCCTCCTCCTCCCTCTCCCCGCCCTGGTCACGTCCCAGGGGGTTTTGACAGCCATCGCCCTTTCTACAGTTGATGCATTTTCTGTTTTGCCTGGCACATCTGCAATTCACACACTTGTGTTCTTCTTTCGTACACTGACAACATTTTCTTCCATCATACAGGTCCGACATTATATGCAAATCATAATATTATTGTTCAAACAAAGAGTGATCTTGTGGATCAGACATTACATAAAATCATAGTACAGTATATTATTTTCAAACACACAGAGAGAGAGAGAGAGAGAGAGAGAGAGAGAGAGAGAGAGAGAGAGGGAAGGGAGGCTATGATGGGGAGGAGAGAGGAGGCTATGATGGGGAGGAGGGAAGGAGGGTATGGCCGAGAGTGGGTGAGGGCGAAAATGATAGGAGGGAGGGAGGGCGTGTATGTTGGGAAGGAGGGAAGGGGCTATGACGGGAAGGGGAGAAATAGGAGAAGGGTGCAGCAGGGGTGGGGGGGAAGAGATAGGGATGATGTAGTTGGGATAAAGTAGTAGACATCTGTAAGTAATATTAGTAGATATCATAAAAAATAGGGAACAATGTAAGTAGTAATATTAGTATATCTATATTATCACTGTAGCTGTATTTAAAAGTAGAAATAGACCTATTAGTCACCGGGTGTTGTGTCGATGGGGAAGGGGAGGGGGTACCCGTCGGTCTGTATTTGTCCACCCTATCACTTAACACCTGATAGTGGCTACTCACCCAGCACGGTCACAGGCTCACGAATTTTCAAGGGTTAAATGCTCTCCTATACTTAATCACAACTTGCACATAATAATTCAACATTTTCCGTATGAACCAATGTATGTATCAACACAGCTTTAAACACACACACACACACACACACACACATTTATAAACACACACAGCAGACACGACACATTTATAAACATTAATATCATTGAAGCTCGTCTCAGCTTCACTGTTCACGTGTGTCAATTTTCACAAACTTTCCCACTGTTTTCTACTACTACTACTACTATTACTACTACTACTACTACTACTACTACCACTACTATTACTACTACCACTACCGACTACTACTACCACTACTACTACTACACTACTACTACTATTACTACTACTACTACTACTACTACTACTACTACTACTACACTACTACTACTACTACTACTACACTACTATTACTACTACCACTACTACTACTATACCACTACTACTACTACTACTACTACTACTACTTACTACTACTTACTACTACTACTACTACTACTACTACTACAACTACTACTACTACTACTACTACTACTACTACTACTACTACTACTACTACTACTACTACTACTACTACTACTACTGACTACTACTACTACCATACTACTACTACTAGCTACTACTACTACGACTACTACTACTACTACTACTACTACTACCAATCTACTACTACCTACTACTACTACTCTCTACTACTACTACCTACTACTACTACTACTACTCCTACTCTACTACTACTACTACCATACCTACTACTACTACTACTACTACTACTACCATACTACTACTACCACTACTACCTGACTCCACCAC
>JAWQEG010006685.1:0-19011 GCA_033782935.1 Petrolisthes cinctipes | reverse complement strand
AAGCTGATACTTCACATTTGACTTTTATTACCTTCATTTAATCCCATTTTATACCTTTAATTGCATATCATTATTATTACTCTCGGTCTCATGGTAATACGAGAGTTTAAGGAGAGATTCTTTAGTTGGTGAATTTGAAGAACTTTGATTCCTCCAAACTATGCCACGAAACAACAGATCCAATATTAGTAACATTGAGGTGATTTGTTTCCTGGCATAGTTTGGAGGAAGCAGCAGCAGCCTCCCCCAAATTTATCACTAAGAATATCTCCACTTAATAATAATGTTCCTCCTAATAAGTGATTGCATTGCTGATCATCAACTTGTCATTCAATAGTTTATCTCCACATCGTTATATTCATCTGCCATTATCGACGTCGTTAGTGTAAGATATCACTTTCAATCCATAATCTGTTTTTCCTCCTCCTTCTCCGCCTCCTCTTATTCCTCCTTCTTCTTTGCCTCCTTCTCCTCCTCTTCCTCCTATTATTACTCCTTCTCCACTTCCTCCTCCTCCTCATCATCATCATTATTATCATCATTATCATTTGTATATATACAATTCATTATACCAATATTATTATAATTATCGACATATCAAACACTGTTCATTACTATTATCATCACATTCACCATCACCATTATCATCATTATTACCACCATCATCGTTTCTATAAGTATCATCTGCCATAATTACTTCCCATTATCACTACCACTACCACTGCTACAATCAATCACCATTATCTCTGCCACCAATACCACCACCATCACTACCACCACCACCACCACCACCAATCACTACCTCCACCACCACCACCACCATCAATCACCACCATTATCACTACCACCACTACCTCCTCCACCATCAATCACCATTATCACTACCACTAACACCACCATCAATCACCACCATTATCACTACCACTACGACCACTACCATCAATCACCATTATCACTACCACCAGAACTGCCACCAACAATCAACATCAATCACCATTATCACTACCACCAACACCACCACCACCATCACCATCATCACTCACTGTCTTCCCCAAACTGTCACCCTCATTTTACCCTATCATAACAAGGTTGAGAAATTTTATAGTGTACATAGTCTACAGGCCTAAGGGGACGGTGGTGGTGGTGGTGGTGGTGGGGAGGGGGGGGGGGTGTTTCATTCGGGGTAACACATGGTCACCTTGGAAATGACAGGTGAATGATGAGATGAGGAGAAAAGGGGGGGGGGAGGTGGAGAATAGGATGTGAGGTGAGTTGAGTTGAGGTGAAGGGAGAATAGAGGAGGAAGGGGGAGGTGAGGTGCTTTAAAGAGAAGGGAGGTGAGGGGAGGGGGGAAGAGCTAGGGGGAGGTGGAGAATAGGATGTGAGGTGAGTTGAGGGGAGGTGAAGGGAGAATAGAGGGGAAAGGGGAAGGTGAGGTGCTTTGCAGAGAAGGGAGGTGAGGGGACGGGAGAAGAGCTAGGAGGAGGTGGAGAACTGGAAGTGAGGTGAGGTGGAGACAGGGGAGAGAAAAGAAGAAGGGAGAAGAGCATTTAGGAGATTGACAAGTGAATATTTCAATAATGGCAAGTCTTTATTAACCTATTTTGTGGAATATACCGAACGAATGAGTATAACTTCCAATTCTTAAGGACCCTGCATGTGATCGTGTATGAGACTTGGTGGCTTCTGATTCCCCCTGACTATGCCACGAAACAAGCTTCTCCAGTATAGGTGGTGTTTCGTGACAATATTTGAAGGACTCGCTAAACTACAATTTTCTGACTACATTAAAGCTTCCGTTGTAGTCTGTTAAGGGGGAAGTTTTGTGTTGGTAATTCTGGAGCAACTGAATCCTCCAAACTATTCCAAGCAACAGAACACCATCATTTTTACTCTTCTGGTCCTGTTTCCTAGCATACTTTGGAGGAATCAAGGCACTCCAATGTACCAAAAAAGAATTAATTACCACCTTAATATAGTTCTCTGTGCCATATTGTAAAACTCTTTATTGCAGGGACAAAATCACTCTACAAAAAAATTATCCAACACATTATTATGCGAAACAATACGATGGCGCGAACGATGAATTCCGAGAAACGACCATTGTAATGTACTTACGGTAATAATGTCACCACGTTTTTTGACAATGCTGATTCAATAAAAAAAAAAAAAAAAAAATAAAAAAAATTAGGTCCGATTCAATTTGCTGACATACAACCAATACTCTTTTTTTTTTTTTTATCTTTCTTTTCATCCAAATTTTGAGAATACTTATAACTGAAGCGAAAGTGACCCGTAGGACAAGAGGACACAGGGACGAGATTGGATTCACTCTTGTTGTCTGCTCCCCTAAAAGTTGAAAAAAAGGGAAAAAGAAAAGAAAGAAAACTAGATGGGGATCGGTTCACATCCAGGAATGGCTTTGTTCTGTTCATGGGTCAACTTCACAGCATTTTCAGTCTACTCCCGGGCATAATATTTAGGGGAAGGAGGGAGGTAGGGATGAAGGGGAGGAGAGGGGAGGAGGAGAGGAGAGGGATTCAGTAGCATCCAATTGGTTGACAAATTCGTATTATATCCACCCCCCCCTCCCTCTCTCCCTCCCCCTTCACACTCCTATATACATACATACAGTCATCTGGTATGCACTGCCAACTATACCCTGGCTCCATGAAACTCTCTCAAGTAACTAATATGATAAGGTTAGGTTGTATGTTTGAGGGATTGTTTGTTTGTTTGTTTGTTTATTATTTGTTTGCTTGTCTATTTGTTTATAATCTATCTATTTATTATTTATTTATTTATTTATTGTTTGTTTGTTTATTAGTTTATTATCTATCTATTTATTATTTGTTTGCTTGTCTATTTGTTTATGATCTATCTATCTATTTATTATTTATTGTTTGTTTGTTTGTTTATTAGTTTATTATCTATCTATTTATTATTTGTTTGCTTGTCTATTTGTTTATGATCTATCTATTTATTATTTGTTCGTTTGTTTGTTTGTTAGAGAGTCACACGGAACCTACGCATCTCACAGCAAAAATAAAAACATATTCGGAATACCATATAATAATCAGAAGAAGTGGTTGTGATTTTCATTCATGTGTGTTTGAGAGTGCTGGACTTGGGACGATATTTTATGAAGACCTTGCAGTTTTTATATGGTAAACGAAATTCTAAATTGTTGCAGTTTTCTGGGGATAATACTTGAAGATGTTGCATATTATTTGAAGATGTTCGGGTGGGAATAATATCAAAATGTTGTAAGGTTTGGGGAGAATATTTATAAGAGGCTGAAAAAATTGAGAGGTAAAGTTTTTGTTTTTTCTTATGGTAGTGAAAGCAGTGAAATATGATGATGATGATGATGATGAAGATGATGATGATGATGATAAAAGCAATGAGAAGCCTAGGCATTGTACTGTACATCGACCTAAGATTTTTATTCTATTATTATCTGATTGGATGAGAGATAACTTTTGTCTCTTTGCTCCTTCTTTTCCTTCCTCCTCATCCTCGTCCTCTCCCTCATATTCTTATTGCTTAAATTAAATTATTCAAATTATTCTTTCATGCCTCTACTCGTTCTTCCAGCTCACACACACACACACACACACACACACACACACTAACCTAAGCAAACCTAACATAGCCTAACCATACCTACCCTAAAGTAACCTCACCTCACCTAACTGAACCAAACTGAATTTAACCTAACCTGACTGAACCAAACTGAATTTAACCTAACCTAACTGAATATACTGAGTACATACGTGTGTCGTCAAAATTTAAGGACACAAAGACGTGAGTAACAGCGACACCTGTTCTTTGTTTGTATTATTGATATAGAAGAGGGTACAGAGGTATGAACACACGGTCCACAGGCTGGGGTACTTATGAGAGAGAGAGAGAGAGAGAGAGAGAGAGAGAGAGAGAGAGAGAGAGAGAGAGAATCTATCATCAGCTACATGCCAGGCTGACATACAGACTGACAGGCCCAACACACAGCTGCCAAAGAGGAACAAAGACAAAGGGAATTGGAAAAATGAACAAAGGAATGTGGAAGAGAAACACTGGAAACAGGAGAGCTTTGAACAGCCATAACACGATGGTTGATAAATAACACTAAGTAATAAAGATGAGAGAGAGAGAGAGAGAGAGAGAGAGAGAGAGAGAGAGAGAGAGAAGAGAGAGAGAGAGAGAGAGAGAGAGAGAGAGAGAGAGAGAGAGAGATGTTAATAACGGGTCACACACACACACACAGAGAGAGAGAGAGAGAGAGAGAGAGAGAGAGAGAGAGAGAGAGAGAGAGAGAGAGAGAGATGTTAATAACGGGTCAGACGTAGTAAGATTAGTCAACAAAAGGGATGGTGCTGGGGAGAGATCCATGTTTCTCTCTCACACTCTCACTCTCTCTCTCACACTCTCTCTCTCTCTCTCTCATACGGAAAAGTAATAATATGTTCTTTGAGTTTGGAATATTACTCTTTAATTAAATCTATCTTAGGAATAACACAATAAATTCCTGAATACATAATAGAGTGTGTGTGTGTGTGTGTGTGTGTGTGTGTGTGTGTGTTGTGTGTGTGTGTGTGTGTGTGTCTACAGTTCATAACACGCCTTTGTCTGTCCAAGGATGATGCAGATTATGTTTACTCACACAAGCACACACTCAGAGGTAGCTTGGTACGTACACACACACACACACACACACACACATACACACACACACTCAGATATAGCTTGGTACATACACACACACACACACACACACACACACACACACCACACCACACACACACACACACACACCACACACACACCACACCACACACACACACAAACCACACACACAGACACCACACACACACACACACGCCCGCATTCCCTGCCAGACAAACAACACATATACAACCAGGCAGACGGATGGTATAAATCTGTCTCTGGTGAGGTGAGAGAGTCCATCATCATATTCACAACACAGCAGCTGGCCATGAAGCTGTAAATGTTGGGGTAGACATAGTGAGGACATCTTTATAATCATGGCCTGGTGTATATTTGGATCAGCTGGTTGTTGGTGGTTCATACATTCTATTATTACAGTCGCAGGCCTCTAGAGATCTATAATTGAGTTCATTCTTATTCATGCTCTGAGACTGAGGATATCATGTATTAAAATGAGTTAATTAAGAGGGAACTATAATCTTCTGTAGCATTTATGTGTACTTGCATATGGAAAAATTAAATATTGCATGCATTCATTTTCCGCCTTCGTTTACGTAGAAACTATGGAGTTATATAAGAATTACTGAATGGCACAAGATGAGATAAAGTTTATGTTCCCGACTGTATTACATCTTACCGTTCAGCGATTTCTCATTTCCGATAATTTTTTCCACGCGAACGGAACAATTTGATGAGTTCACAACATTTCCTTACGGCATCAGTGTGTTTCAGATAACAGTCGTCGGTAACATTCCTCCTTATCAAAAGGTTAAATAATTATGATATAGAAGAAATATAGTTATGACATATATGTCAGTACTGTTGGAAGTATAATCTTAGCATGGAAGTGAAGGGATCTGTGCCATATTTTTGCATCTAGGCACAGTCTCGCCCAAAAGTTCCTTAACTCCGCTAACCAGTTTCGAATCTTTATATTTATTTGTATCGTCTTTATCTGATTGTCACTGAGGCAATTATGAACATCTGAAGCAGCCAGGGAAGCAATAACTGACATGGAGGTGGTAACAAACTTTGTACAGTCATGTGGCGACCCCCTCGTTCAACGGAATGACCCTCTTAGTGCCAACCATAAGGACTGCTATGAAGGGTTAATGTCACCACCATCACCATCACCATCACCACCTACACCACCATCACCTACACCACCATCCAGTCTCTAATGTGTGAAAAATGCCAATTGATGATGGCCTGGTGACGTCACGACAGAATTCCTCCTCGCTAAATTTGGAGGAGGAATTATTTCTCTCTCGAACCATGACTGCTCTCTGGTGTGGTGTTCCCATGAGGGCTACATTGCAGGTGTCGGCGGGTTGATTGATCGATTGTTTTCAGTCGGTCAGTCCTCTGGTGTTTCATATTTGTTTGAACTGTTTCCAAATATATCCCGTTCGATCATTTTAGTCAGTGATTACATGCATGAATATCTTGGAAATTAGGGATTGAGCTCTGTATGGGAAGGAATATAAAAGGCACATTTAAGCCGTACTGTACGTGAGAGACTTCGTTATCCATTACCGCAGTATAAACAATGTGGTTACTCTTAGATATTTTAAGTTAAGGGGGAAGTTTTGTGTTGATTATTATGGAGCAACTAAATCCTCCAAACTATTCCAAGCAACAGAACACCATTATTTTTGCTCTTCTGGTTCTGTTTCCTGGCATACTTTGGAGGAATCGAGGAGCTCCAATTTAACAATAGCGAATTACCCCCTTAACTGGATATATCTACAGTTAGCTACAAAACATTAACACCACAGATAAGGAATAATATTTTTCTCTTAGAGGTGAGATAATGTTGACGAATTGGAGGATAATCCTTCCTTTGTATAGTCTTTATAGTTTATGATCAAAGAAAGTACAAGCGACCAGTTTTGTTTGATAGTTTTGAGGACTTAACACATTCCCATTCGTCGACAACCCCTTCATCTCCAAAAATAGAAGCAGGATCCCACCTCAACAATCATTTAAAGTTGTGCACCAACTCTAAAATAATCTTCTCGTACATCGACAACATTCAATCGGGACTGAAAATATCTGAAGCGCTCACGTTGATTGGTGCTGCGTAACACCCAGTATTTCAACTCTTTTCAGATTATGTAAACAGGGAGGAATAGAGGGTGTAGTAACCTATGAGAGCGAGAACAACTTTATCTTATTCAACTCAGGACGGATTGGAGGCTGTGGGGCATAGTATCTAGGAGAGACACACACACAGACAGACACACACATACACATGCACACACTCAATTATGGTTCATCTTACTTAAGGTACTTAGGCTAACTCCACTATAAGTCCAGCACAACATTAACTACCGTGATGGCACCAACATTTACAGGGACAGTATGGGGCTAAAACAGGTCACCATTAGAAAGACCAGACTCGGCTCCAAATAATGACACTAATGGAGAAATAGCAGGCAGGGGACATTAACAGAGAGTCAAGTTAGTAATAGGGGGGGGTGAGTGGGTTGTTGGTTCTGGGTTGTTGTTGTTGTTGTTGGTGGAGGTGTCTATGGAGTCATCGTACCGGTACAACACCATCGTATGCACCACCAATGTTCTTGCATATTATGGCCCTATGACTGATGCTTGTAATAAAATTGTTCACAACCTGGTGATACAAATTTACTCGAGGTTCAACCATACCATTACTGTCAGTCGTGTAAATCCAAATAATATGTTGAATACCGAGTGAAAATTTTTATCTAATATAATAAAATAGTATATATAATAAATAAACTTTGACAACAGTGCCAGTCAACCGTGCACGAACTGTTTCCAAAATAATCGTAAACAAAAATTAATACGTGCTCAGCCTGACTTGGGTTCGAACTCCAAATCTGACAGTCATTGGTGTATGTCTTAAAGTTACAATGACATAAACGAATTCCCTCCAAACACACTTGTATACTCATTGAATCCGCTCATACCATAGTATCTTCACTCACTCATCATTCATTCCATTCACTCACCCATGCACACAACTCACCCTTTCCACACATTTAAACCTCTCACATCTTCACCCATTCCACTCACTCACACATACCACTCACTCACACCACTCCACTCATTCACACCACTCCACACATTCAATCCACTCACTCATACCACTCCACACACCCAATCCACTCACATCTTCACCCAATCCAATCACTCACCACTCACCCATGCACACCACTCACCTTTTCCACACAGTAGCAGAGTTGGAATGAAAACACAACACCAGAATACAATGTACTGTACTTCACCCTGAGTCTGACTAAGCGTTCACATATACCAGGGTCCATGCATGATATAATCTCTCTCTCTCTCTCTCTCTCTCTCTCTCTCTCTCTCTCTCTCTCTCTCTCTCTCTCTCTTCTCCTCTAGCTTATCCTTCCTAGTCTTTCAAGTGCATATGTAATCCTCTGCTGGAGTCGGGTCATACACTATCGGCAAACTGGAGCCTACTGTTGCCTCCAAACTTTGCCATAAAACAGACCATTCTCTATACTACTGGGGGTCGTCATTCTGTTTCCTGGTGCAGGTTGGAGGAATCAAAGGTCACCACTATACCAACAATGTCTTTTACTTCATTTTAAGAGCCTTACTACATCGAGTATTGTGTCCATGTTCTCGCTTTATCTTTTATTTATATTTATTTTCTGTGTGTGTGTGTGTGTGTGTGTGTATGTGTGTGTGTGTGTGTGTGTGTGTGTGTGTGTGTGTGTGTGTGTGTGTGTGTGTGTGTGTGTGTGTGTGTGTGTGTGTGTGTGTAAAGATTATTTAGCCCATCTCGACTGTGTGTGTGTGTGTGTGTGTAAAAACCTTATTTAGCCTATTTCAACTGTGTGTGTGTATGAGCGTACGTGTGTGCCTGTGTGTGTGTAAACCTTATCTAGTCTATTTCGACTGTGTGTGTGTGTTTGTGTGTGTATTAAAACTTTATCTAGCCTATCTCCACTGTGTGTGTGTGTTTGTGTGTGTGTATTAAAACTCTATTTAGCCTATTTCGACTGTGTGTGTGTTTGTGTGTGTGTATTAAAACTCTATCTAGCCTATCTCCACTGTGTGTGTGTGTGTGTGTGTGTGTGTGTGTGTGTGTGTGTATTAAAACTTTATCTAGCCTATCTCTACTGTGTGTGTGTGTGTGTGTGTGTGTGTGTAAATCTTATATCTAGCCTATCTCAGCAACAAGGGGATAAACCAACTCTAGCATATAATTGAACATGAGAGATACAAACAAAAGCTAATCTACACACACACACACACACACACACACACACACACACACACACACACACACACCTCATCCAGGGAACCTAAACTAGCTAATCTTAACCTCAAAGGCTTGCCCAAATTAAGGAGAGACGGAGAGTGTTGAGTGAAGGCCAGCGAGTATAACAATCTAGAATGGAGTGGTGTGGGTGAGTGGTGTGGTGTGAGTGGTGAGTGATTGGATTGGGTGAAGATGTGAGTGCATTGGGTGTGTGGTGTGGTGTGAGTGAGTGGTATGTGTGAGTGGTGTGGTATATGTGAGTGGTGTGGTGTGAGTGAGTGGTGAGTGAGTGGTATGTGTGAGTGGTCTGCATGAGTGGAGAGGTGTGAGTGAGTGGTGTGTGTGAGTGAGTGGAATGGTGGAAGATGTGAGAGGATTAATTGTGTGGAAAGGGTGAGTGGTGTGAGTGAGTGGTATGTGTGAGTGAATGGAATGAATGATGAGTGAGTGAAGATACTATGGTATGAGCGGATTGAATGAGTATACAAGCGTCATGAGTGAGTGGAGTGAGTTTATTGAGAGAGTGAGTTGATTGAGAGAGTGAATTGATTGAGAGAGTGAGTTAATGAATAATTGTAGTATCATGGGTGAGTCAAGTGAGTGAGTTGTGAGTGAATAATTGAAGTGTCAGTGGTGAGTGAGTGTATTGGGTGAATAGAATGAGACAGGGGGGAGTGGAGTGAGTGAGTGAGTGAGTGAGTAAGTGAGCGAGTGAATGAGTAATTGAAGTGTCAGTGGTGAGTGGATAAGTAGAGTGGAGTGAGTGGATAAGTAGAGTGGAGTGGGTGAGTGAGTGAGTGAATGAGTGAATGAGTAAGTGAGTGAGTGAATGAGTATGAGACATGCATCAGGTTGTATTCATATGGCTGACAGTTTAAGCTGGTCCTCACTCTTCAGTCAGCTTATCCTTCCTCTCTCTTCAACAGGCTCCCTCCCTCACTCCCTCCCTCCTCTCACAATCCCTCGAGCACTGTTATGAGGGGGGCTGTGTGTGTGTGTGTGTGTGTGTGTGTGTGTGTGTGTGTGTGTGTGTGTGTGTGTTTAGGACAATAATGCCAGCGGTGTGTTGTGTTGTGTGTGTATCTGCATTTATTTTTTTTGTCATTCCTGTGTGTGTGTGTGTGTGTGTGTGTGTGTGTGTGTGTGTGTGTGTGTGTGTGTGTGTGTGTGTGTGTGTGTGTGTAGGACAATAATGCCAGTGGTGTGTTGTGTTGTGTGTGTATCTGTATATATTTTTGTTGTCATTCCTGTGTGTGTGTGTGTGTGTGTGTGTGTGTGTGTGTGTGTGTAGGATAATATTGACAGTGGTGTGTTGTGAGTGTATCTCTGGTTGTTCTGCTGTAATTCCTGTGTGTGTGTGTGTGTGTGTGTGTGTGTGTGTGTGTGTGTAGTTGTTTCCACTGTAAATCTTATCTTTATTTCTAAGAACAGAGTACGAATCCAAACGAGGCAAATTTTTAACTTAACTCCATCAGGGTGGGCTGGGAACTTCTCTACGGTGACCAAAATCGTCTGGTGTCCCCTGAAATGAAAAAAAAAAAAAAAAAAAAAAAAAAATTGTACAGAAGAGGATAATTACATACCACCTTACCATTTATGGATATATGAAGAAAAATAAATTATGCTGAAGGTGTTACTGTATTATTATTACTTTATACCATTTTACCATTTTTGCATATATGAAGGAATAACATGATCTGAAAGGAATATATATAGCACACACACTAAAACATAGATTTCGAAAAGTTACCTGCATTAATATCATTTATTTGTCGTTCCTTTGCCTATCCTACACCCATTCAATAACATCGTGTCCAGGAATCAAACAATTAATCCCAGTCATATTTCGTCATGGTGAATAAGCTTACTTTGGCGTTGATCTGCTGCAGTGCTCTGAAATTGATTACTGTACTGTACGTGATTCCTCCCTGTGTGTGTATATATTGGTATTCACTGGTTATATATTATTCTGACTGGAATGTGAGCTGGGGCGGATGTGGAAATTCGGTTGATGAATATTATTGTTCTTCAAGTGTGCCAAGTTACTTTTTTTCGCAATTTTTTTTCGCATATATAGAGTTTGTACAGTTGCCTCCACTAGTAACGAGCACAGCGTCAGGTCGGTTTGGCAAAATGTAGTACCACTGAGTTTGTTTATTCGTACTACTATAATATAGATGGATACATTTGAAGGAGGTGAGTTTTATCCATTCATTTATTATTACTTTACGAATAAACAAACCAAGTGGAGCCACATTTCGCCATGCCCACTAGACACTGTGCTCGTTACAAATGGAGGCAACTGTACATACTTGTTGGTATGTTTGCAATACTGACCTCATCATACTGTTTCAGGCTCATTTTGAAGCAGTGTATAGTTTGGCTATTCTATTAGTATGAATCTCTATCCTGATATCGAAGCAGTGCCGGGTCCCAGTCCTTGCTATGAATGAACGCTTACCAAAACAATTTTAAGTTAAGGTGGTAATTTTTTTTTTGTACATTGGAGTGCCTTGATTCCTCCAAAGTATGCTAGGAAACAGGACCAGAGAGGGCAAAAATAATAGTGTTCTGTTGCTTGGAATAGTTTGGAGGATTCAGTTGCTCCAGATTTACCAACACAAAACTTCCCCCCCTTAATTAAGAGTGAATTTTGTTTTTGTGAATACGGGCCTTGGATGACTGAGAAGGAAATTAATTATACATAGTGTCACCCAACGGAAGATTAACGAATCCTTCAAAATGAGACAAGAAACAGACTAACCAAGTCCTTAGTGTTGTTCTCTGGCATGGTAAATAAATCAATCAATAAAGCATTTGTGTTATTTAATGTCACCTGATAGAGTCAACACAATTAGTGAGTAACAACCTGTAGCAACTTGTTATGCTCATAGTTAGTGATCAATAACCATGTAGTAGTTTGTTTATACGCAGATGACCAGATGATATAAATAATAATAAATACTATAGAAGCCCTAATTAAGTGTATACACATTTTTAATCATCGCCTTTCTGACGTGGAAAGGAATCGACGTTGGTTACTTGACGATCATAATTCTGACTGGCATCTCTTTACACAACCTTTTAAGATATTTCCAACACGTTAAAGAGTTGCATTAAAGGGTCTTTGATGTTGTTGTCAGTTTAGAGGTGATCTAATCATATTTTTCCAGACTGTGTTAAAACCAGGTAGTGAGAGTTTTAGATGATCATTCTGCTGCTCCGTGCATGACCCAATCTTGTTTGAAGTTATCGTGTTAATTCACAATGAGTCCCCGTAAATTCAGTCTTTAGGGGAGATTCTATTGTTGGTGAATTTAAAGGTCTGTGATTCCTCCAAACTTTGCCAAGAAACAGATCCCCTATTAGTATCATTGAAGGGGTTTGTTTTCAGGTATAGTTAGGAGTAATCACCAGTCACACACACACACACACACGACTTTTCTGACTGACACACACACACACACACACACACACACACACACACACACACACACACACACACGACATCACGACTTTTCTGACTGACACGCATCTGAGAGAGAGAGAGAGAGAGAGAGAGAGAGAGAGAGAGAGAGAGAGAGAGAGAGAGAGAGAGAGAGAGAGAGAGAGAGAGAGAGAGAGAGAGAGAGAGAGAGAGAGAGAGAGAGAGAGAGAGAGAGAGAGAGAGAGAATAGGTAAAGCCCAGCATGCCATCACTTTAAAGGCAGAAACATAACAGGGAGGGGTATAGAGGTTATGACTGGGTGAGGGGGACACAAGGGAACGCAGCAGTTAGGGTAGGAAAAACAAGGTACAAGTTTGGTAATGGCTGGAGCAATTTGTGTGTGTGTGGAGGGGTGAGGGAGGGATTCATTGTGAGGGGTGAGGGAGGGATGGATGGGAGAGATGTTGTGAGGGGGAGGGAAGGGATTGGAGAGATTTGTGATGGGTTAGGGATGGATGGATGGGAGACGTATTGTGAGGGGTAGGGAAGGGAGGGATTCTTTGTGTGGGGTGAGGGAGGGATGGATGGGAGAGATTTTATGAGGGGGAGGGAAGGGATGGGAGATGTTCTGTTGTGGGTGAGGGGAGGAGGGATGTTCGTGAGGGGTGATGGAGGAGAATGGAAGAAATTTGTGAGGGAGGGATGGGAGGGATACTGTGTGAGGATGGGAGCGATACTCTCCTTGCTACCACCACTACCACCATCATCATCATCATCAGCAGCAGCAGCAACATCATACTCTCCTTGCTACCACCATCATCACCACCATCAAGAATAACATTACTATTTTTGCCACCACCACCATCATCATCATCATCATCACTCTTCTTCCATCACCACCATTAACATCACTATCCATAGCACGACCATTTCCAATATCAATAATGTATTCTTGCTACCACCACCACCACCACCATCATCACCATTAATATCACTATCCTTGTCATCGTCACCACCAACACCACCACCACCATCACCACCAAAATCACTACTCTTACCACAACCACCACCACCACCACCAAAATTACTACTCTTACCACCACCACCACCACCACTACCAACATTCTGACCTTTAACATCACTACCACAACATACGATAAATTACAAATAAAAGCTATTTGATTCATAAGCTCTTAATCTCTACGATAATACCCGGGGCTATCCTCGTGTTGGACAGATGGAGTGAGTCGAGTTATGTGACGGGATTATAGACAAGCGTGGATTTTGGACCTTCGATATGATTCAGAGCTTAAATCCTACACAGCCAGATTTTGAACAATTTTTTTGGGATGATTTACAGTAGAGGAATTTTTCGTTGTGCCGCATCACACCCCATACACCTATTATAAACCGGTCGGTTGTAGAATTGGATTAAACGTTTGAGAGTATCATTCAATTAATACGTATCCGGTGGTTGTGTGAGGAATTCATCCGACAATTTACACAAAAGATCATGGAATGTTTACAAATATACGTTGAGGCAAATAATTCCTTTGTTATTACATGGGAAAAATTATGTATAGCTTTCCGCTGCTTGAATGTCACACGATTTGAAAAGCTATTGAATCTTCCAAGCTATGTTACAAAACAAATCCCAACTCATATAGTGTTATACCAGCTAGTCTGTTTCCTAGTATATTTTGGAGGGATTAACACCCTTCCAGTTGGCCCTTACAAAATATGATAACCCACCCAAAAAACAATGGGCTTATATTGATGACAGAATGTTGTGTGACATCCACGTTCCAAAACTCGTGGTGAAATGTGCGTCATCTGCATCAAGACGGTGACGTATAGGGTCAATTGGGAACAGAGGCGGTCCACAGTAAGAAGATATGGACGAGGGAGGGACGACACACGGCATCATCCATCACAGTTAATGGGTGATCAACGAAACAAGGACCCGTGTATACATTAACTGACAAGGCAATATATTAGGAGTTGAAGGAAGGAAGGAGTCTAGAGGATAATAATTATGATGGGGGAAGGTGAATGTGTGATATGGTACTACGTTGTCGGCTCCAACAACACACAGACATTAATTGTTGTTCCCTTCCACTTCATTGATATCGAACTGTTGGTATGAATGCCTGGAACCTGTAGAGTCGCCTTGTTTGCTTGTCGTCCATCATTTGCCAGGCCAAAAATACATTAATGGTGAAAAATGTCGACAGTTTTGTTTTTTCCTGACTGTGATAAAGAAAAATTAATCTGTATGAAAAAGAACTTGAATATTATTCCCGTTATAAGTCTGCCTTCTGCTTACACAAGGTTGATGACTTGAGTTTTTTTCCTTTCCAGGGGAGAGTTTTGGGAGTAAAGTCCTAGTGGCAGTGAATTGGGTTCTGAAAAGTGAGAAGGATGAGGTTCTGGAAAATGACATGGGGAAAATGACAACTGAAGTTATGGAAGACTGTATATTATAAATTTAGGACAATGGATCATATCATGGTTCTGGAATATGGAACAAGGGATTCTGGAAGACTTACTAGGGTCCTGGAAAATGGTGGCTCTGGAAGGACACAATTATGGACTACTGGAAAAGTTTCAAGGGACACTGGAACGACATTTTGAGAATTCATGAGGTCAGTGTGAAGGTCTGGATGGAAAGTTGGGTCATCTGGAAATGGAGTAGGGTTCTGGAAGGTGAAAGTCGAGTGAAGTTCTTGCATGCGATCTGCGGTGGGAAATGAAGAGCTGGGGGAATGTTTGAAGGACAACTTTGAGGATGGAAGGGAAGGAAAGGGAATGAGTTGAAGGGGAAGGGAATGGGAGAATGGATAGGGAATGAGTGAAAGGGGAAGGAGAGAATGGAAGGGAAGGGAATGAGTTGAAGAGGGAAGGGAATGAGTGGAAGGGGAAGGGGTGAGTGAGGGGGGAAGGGAATGGGTGAAAGGATAGGGGATGAGTGAAAGGGGAGGGGAAGGGAATGTGTGATAGGGGAAGGAGGAATGGATGGGAATGGAATGAGTGAGAGGGGAAGGGGAGAAAGAGAAGGAAAGGGATGATATGAGTGAGAGAGGAAGAAGGGAAGAGAAGAAAATGAGTGAGAGGGAAAAAGTGAGAAAGTGAAGGGAAGGGAAGGGATGAGTGAGTGAGTGGGGAAGGGGAGAAGGGACGGGAGTACGTGAGAGGGGAAGGAAAAGGAATGGAAGGGAATGAATGAAAGGGAAAAGGGGGAAGGGACGGGAAGTGAATGAATGAGATGGTAAGAAAGGGAAGAGAAGGAGAGGAAAGGGAATGGAAGCGAATGAAAGGGAAGAAGAATGGAATGAAAGAGAAGACTAGAGAAGGGAGAGCAAATGAAAAGATATAAAAGGAAAGTAAGGAAATGAAAGTGAATGAGAGGAAAGGGAATGGAAGCGAATGAAAGGGAAGGAGAATGGAATGAAAGGGAATACGAGAGAAGGGAGAGCAAATGACAAGAGATAAAAGGAAAGGAAGGAAAGGAAAGGGAATGAGAGGAAAGGGAAGGGAAGGTAAGGAAAGGGAATGGAAGCGAATGAAAGAGAAGACTAGAGAAGGGAGAGCAAATGAAAAGAGATAATAGAAAAGGAAGGAAAGGAAAGGGAAGGAGAGGAAAGGGTATGGAAACGAATGAAAGGGAAGGAGAATGGAATGAAAGGGAAGACTAGAGAAGGGAGAGCAAATGACAAGAGATAAAAGGAAAGGAAGGAAAGGAAAGATATTCAGAGTCTTAAGTCCAAAAGTTCCGTCCCTGTTTATATAAAGTGACCCCAACGCCAGTATACCTACCCTTACCTCAGTTAACGTGGGTTATAGTCAGTTTTTAGCACTGTTGTTTGTTTGTTTGTTTGGTGTGTGTGTGTGTTTGTGTGTGAGTGTGTGTGTGTGTGTGTGTGTGTGTGTGTGTGTGTGTGTGTGTGTGTGTGTGTGTGTGTGTGTGTGTGTATGTGTGTGTGTGTGTGTTTAAGTCAATGTTTGGGTGCTTCATGAATTCTTGGCTCTCCCTCCCCTGCCACCAAACTTCACAGTCAGAGATAATAACTTCTTCCCACAGACTACAGACGGGTCGGGTAAACATGGCCTTTTTCAATAAGGGGAGATTTTCATGTTGGTAAATTGGAGGGCTACCGATTCCTCCTCATTATACCAGAAAACAGACGCCCTCAATGGTACTAATAGGGATGTGTTTCATGACATAGTTTGGAGGATTCAGAGACCTTCCAATTCACAAACAAGAGACACTTTCCTTAAGGGGGTAATAAATACACTTTTGGAAAATTGGAGTGTCTTGATTCCTCCAATGTAGGCCAGGAAAAAGGACCAGGTTAACAAGATAATGGTGTCCTGTTGCTTGACATTGTTTGGAGGAAGCAATTGCTCTAGAATTACCAACACTGAAATACCCCCTTAACTATATTCTATCGTATGTGTCTTTTCTCAGTTTGCGATTACTTCCTTTAAGGGACCCTGTGATGTAGTAACAAAATTGGAGATATATGAGTCCTTCAACTATTGCCACGAAACACCACCTAAACGGAAGGAGCTTGTTTCGTGGCATGGTCAAGAGAAATCAGAAGCCTCCAATTTTCATACACGATCACAGGGTCCTTAAATGTCCGTCCTTCCAGTAGCAAATAAGTCAAGAGACACAGGTTCAGGTATGGTCTAATTAGTATTGATAATTAATAGCAACATTATCGATGGCAATTATCTTTACTTACAAAAATAATATATCTCACACGAATTTTTTTTATATAGGTAATCAGATGAACGTAACCTTAGATAACGAAACACACTCAGGTCTGAACATTGTATTACAGTGATCGCCATCTTCCTTTCCCAGTTAAATCTTTTCCTTATCAACACAGGAGCATGTATTACAGTGATCGCCATCTTCCTTTCCCAGTTAAATCTTTTCCTTATCAACACAGGAGCATTGTAGCTTTTACTTACACTCACTTTACTTACTTACTTACTTACTTACTTTACTTACTTTATTTACTACTTACTTACTTTACTTACACTTTACTTACATTCACATAATAAAAACCTTCATGTAATCGCCTGAAAAAGAAAAGCAGATAAATTGTACTTTCTATCAACCAGTGCAAAAAAAAAAAAAAAAAAAGAAAATACACACACACATAATAAAAAAAAAGTACCGGTATGTATATATTGTGTATTTACATAAATTTGAATGATAACTATAGTAACATTTATACTTCTATTTATGAGAGGGCGGAATGAAGTCTCCTCTCCTTGTCAAATCGGTGTGTGACTGATTCCTCCAAAACTGTGCTGGTAAACAGACTCTACCTCAGTACGAGTTTGTAGGGGCTCTCTCTCTCTCTGGGTTCTGGGAAAGTAATAGCAATAGGTCGGTCAAAAATGTTCTATTTCCATCCAAACTTTTCTCCCCTTCCATCACCAATATCTTCCTCTCCTATGCCCCCCAAAAACCTTTCAGGCCCTATTCTTCTCTTCACACACACACACACACACACACACACACACAGAAAGAGGGAGTTCATTCTACTCCTTTTTCATTTTTTCCATCAACACACACACACACACAGACATACATGCAAGGGTCTTTTTCTTTTCTACACACACACACACACACACACACACACACACACACGACACACACACACACAACACAGAAAGAGGAAGATTATGCTACTCCTTTTTCACATTTCCATCAACACACACACACACACACACAGAACATGCAAGGCCTTTTTCTTTTCTACACACACACACACACACACACACACACACAGCACCATGAAAGTTGTGTGAGAGGCGGCCAACAGCAGCAGCAGCAGCAAGCAGTACTTTATCTCACCTCCTCAAGAGATTCTCACTGACAGGAAATTAACTACGAGGGGCTGTGTGTTACCAACGTAAAGTAAATATTGTATTAAACACTCTTCCATCGATTACACATTTTTTTGTTTGTTTTTATTTTCTACGGGGCCTTATTCGAGTCTGTAGTTATTTATTTATTTTACTTTAGTTATATTTACTTTTTTTTTTATTACAGTTTTTCCTATTGATTCTACAGTATATTTATTTTACGTTAGTTTATATTTACTTTTTTTTTTTTATTACAGTTTTTCCTATTAATTCTAACTGTATATTTATTTTATTTTAGTTATATTTACTTTTTTTATTACAGTTTATTTTTTATTCTCTCTGTATATATTTTTTCATTGTGTTTTCTCCTTGCATCATCACCATTATCTTGTTTGTTGTCTCTTTCAACATTTTTTTCCCTCCATTATCTGCCCTGTGTTTACTCCCTTTCCGTTCCTCTCCGGTTCTCTATCGATTGCCAATATTTCAGTCCTTCCGTTCATATTTATCTTCTTTCGTCCCCTACCAGAGTCGTCTAGTTTCCCCTCTTATTTACTCCCCTCTTTCTTGTTTTCCCAGACTTTCCTTTCCTTTTTCCTTTCCTTTCCCAGACTTACCTTTTTTTTTTCCTTTCCTTTCCCCGTCTTTATTTGTTCCCTCTATCTCCTGTTCCCAATCGCTTCTTTATTAT
>JAWQEG010006684.1:0-26632 GCA_033782935.1 Petrolisthes cinctipes | reverse complement strand
GTAACATTTGAGTTCTCACAGTTCCCTAGTGGTATCCTAGTCTCCTATCCATACGTTAATCACAAGAAGGCAATAGAAAATACACTCTTGCATACTTATTAGAAATTTTGCGTCTGTAGTTTGCTTTGGAGTTTGAGTAGCCCTCTAAAAACTGAAACAAAACAGATCCCTGACACGTATTCCGAGATAGACTGTTTGATATGGAGGACTTTTGTTTCCTGGTATAGGTTGGAGGAATCAATAGCCCTCCAATTTCTCACGGTAGATTACTCAGTCTGTCTCAGTCACGTATGAATATTCCTCATCTTTCCAGTGCATAGGGTGTTCAAGTACCTGGAACCATAATAAATCCTGATGCCAGCCAATGCCTTAACTTCTTCATTTTTTTTTTTTTTTTTTTTTTTTTTACAATACAGTGGAGGAACCAGGTTTTACGGCCTCGTCCAGCCAGGTTTAATGCCTCGCCCCCTCCTGCGTGAAAACAGTGAACATCCTGTAAAAAAAAAAAAAAAAAAAAAAAAAAAAAAAAAACTCCCTATCCTGGGCGAGAAAATAAAATGTTTACTCATGAATCTCGTGTTAAATGTTCCAGCTGGTGCTTCTTTCCATCTGATAACATAAACAAATTCCTCCTACTGACTCTGTATTACATTCCTTCCTTGTTTTATGTACACAAACGTTCTCCTCATCTGTTTTTCTCTTTTTATAATCGCACTAGAATATCGACAAATAAAGAATGTGTAGAAAAAAAAAATACTTCAGAACTGAAATATGTAGACTTTATTGACAAAACTTTGATCATACTTCTTCGGGTCGAGAAATAGTGACACGTTATCGGTAGAACTCCCTTTATCAGATATTACTTGTTTATTTTTATCACACCATTTTCAGTTCTCTATTTCATCTGCTATTTTTCCTTCCACTCACTCAGTTTTTCTTTTGGTTTGTCGTTCCCTCTCTCTCTCTCTGGTTTGCTTCCCTTGCCCCTTCCCTTTTCCACTTCTCCACCTGTGTCTCCTACCTAATGTCGTCCACTTAATAGCTTTACTTTTCTCCTTCCATCTCCTTTTATCTTCATTTGCATCCTTCGTCTTTGTCTCATTTTACTTAATCTCTCGCTTGTCTCATTTTTACTTAATCTCTCCCTTTCATTAACCATCTTCCATCCCTTTCCATTGCTACTTCTTTTATACTCCTCCACCTTCCCCTCTTCTCCTTCTAGAAAGTCTTTTGTATTCTCCTCCTCCTCTTTCCACCTTCTCTCCACTTTCTCTTCTCCATCTTCTCCACCTCCGCCTCCACCGCGCTCACCACCATATTTCTGTCTCATTTCCCTGCTTTCCCACATAACAAATTTATTCTCCCATAATTTCCCACCCCTCGTCCTCACGGCTCGCTTCCCTCCCGTTCCTCCTTCCTTTCTCTCCTCCTCCTTCTTCCTTCCTGTTCCTCCTTTTTCTTTCTTCTCTCCCACTCATTCCTCCTCTTTCTTCTCTCCCACCCATTCCTCCTTTTATTCTCTCCCATCCATTCTTTCTCCACCTCTCTCCCTCCCTCCCTCCCTCCTCTCCCTTCTTTCCATCCTCTCTCCCTCCCCTATATCCCTTCTTTCCATCCTCCTCCTCCCTATATCCCTTCTTTCCCTCCCTCCTTCCCTCCCTCCCTATATCCCTTCTTTCCATCCTCCCTCCCTTCATCCATCCTCTCTTCCGTTCATCTTCCTTTTTTCCTGCCCGACCCACTTACCTTTCGGATCTTCTCCCTCACGCCCACCTCTCCTCCTTTCTCTCCCCTCCCTCTTCCCTTCTCTAACCTGACTAAATTGTGAAGATGTAGACCGTTCTCCCAAACATATTGTCAGGACCAGTTGTTCTGCTGCTGTTTGACATCCATTGTATTCCTTTGTAGCACTTTCACCTTCACTTTCCCTTCTTTAACCTTCCTCATTTTCATCACATTCATTCACTTCTCTCCTTGCATCCCTCTTTCCCTCCCTTCACCATGATCTCCTCTTCTTCTACTCCTCCTCCCTCCTCCTCCTCCTCCTCCTCCTCCTCCTCTCTTTCCTCTTCCTCTTCCTCTTCCTCTTATTTAACGTCTATGCTGCGTGGTTCTGAAGTATTCAAATCCAGCACACGTTATATTAATTTGGTCAAATTGTCGTTATTATCGTTTATTCTGGCGACGTAGAGAAATTCCAACCAAGGCGTGCCTAATCCCTGTACCCTACCTCACCTCACCTGTGCTTTCCGACTCTATACCTGTGACCTCACCTGACCTCGCCCTCAACCCTACTTTCCCTCCCCTCCCATACTGACCTCACCCCTCCTGTGCCCCCTGGGACATACAGGCTACACTCCTTCCCCCCTCTACAACTTCACCCCTACCTCTCCCACGTCCCCTTTCACTTCGCCCACTCCCCTCCCTTTCTCTGCCTCCCCCATCCCACTCCTTTCGTTGCTGTTTTCTCTCCCCGTCTCCCAATCCATAAGATGCCTTCAAATCTCAAACCTTGCAACGCGTGCAACGGGAGATTCGCGGGTCAGTACTTCACTGATTACTTCTCCTCCCCTATTTGTCGCTCTGCGAGATGATGAAGATAGTCGAGGAAACAAGAGAAGAAAATCGCAGTTGAAAAGGAAGTATGACTCACTACAGGAGTTTGTCTCATTGAACATAGCTACGGGTATGCAAGAAGAACCTCCACTCTATTCACAAGGTAACCAGAGGCACACATGCTACACCCACCCGTCTCACGCCATTAACCCGACCACATCGGATTATTATCAATGCCCCTGGGATCACGACCCCTACCGCTCCTATCTCCACACCTACACCGGCCCCTACACATGTTGCCACCCAACCAACCAACTCACCACGTTTGTCCACCGGGACAAACACAAGCGAAACTAGACAGGTGACTGCTCCCAGAACCTACTTACCAATAATAACTTCCAACCGATACCAGGTACTTACTGAGCCCATGGAGGATGAGGAAGAAACCCGATTATTGGGGACTCCATAATCCGTGGTCAACTGGAAGAGTTCTGTGGTAGAGCCCCTAATAACCGTAAACGTTATTGTATACCAGGAGCAGGTATTGACGACATCACCGCGGCCCACCAAGACATTACTGTGAATGCCACCAACAACACATGCTTCATTCTTCATACGGGAACAAACGACATCAAGCGGACAAGATCAGAAGAACTAATGGAAAAATACCGAGAAGCCATTCGACGATACAAGAATAACTCTAATCACATCATAATTTCCGGGATCCTGCCGAGGATAAATGCAGACAACAGGTTTTATAACCTGGCGTATAGTACGAACAGCCGATTAAAGACACTTTGTTCACAGGAAGGAATAGAATTCATCGACCATTGGGACAATTTTTATAATAATCCTATTCTCTTCCAAAAAGACGGACTACACCTAAACGGTGTTGGGGCAGCACGTCTCGGTAGACTACTAAATGATGCTGTTCAAAACTACAGATCAAAAAACGCAGCACAGCCGAACACAACGCCCGTAACGTAAACAATAAACCCTCATACAATTCGACATCGACGACAGTCTGTTTTTCAATGCACGGAGTATACGTAATAAATTTACCGACCTATGAAGCCTTAGTAAGTACAGAAAATTATGATATAATTGGCATCGTGGAATCCTGGATAAATACAGCCTGTAGAGATTACCTAGCAGAATATGCCATACCAGGATATAACATATTTAGTAACGAAAGAACAGTTCGTAACGGAGGTGGTGTAATTTTGTATGTAAAAAGTAGTCTTCACCCGCTACGAGTGAATAGGCCAGAAATAGATAATATAGACGCATGCTATATACAATTACGACACCGTTCATGCAAAACAATATTGGGCCTCATATATAGACCACCGAATCAATCAACAAACACCGATTCAGTTCTCTACGACAGTTTAGCTGAAATCTGTTGCGAGGATGATTTGTATAATTTTTGGCGATTTTAACCTACCAGTACAGAAGTGGGGTGATAATTTAATTTCACATTCTGGCCACGATTTTGTACACAAATTTAAACGAAAGTGCACTAAGCCAACGTGTAACGTTTCCTACGAGAGGAAACAATATCCTAGATATAATTCTTACTACCAATGACAACTTAGTTAAGGATGTTAAAGTCGGACATGAATTTAGTTCTAGCGATCACAGAATTATAACATTTGAAATTAATATATCAAAGACAGAAGAAAACGCGAGCACAGAAAAAAGTACCTAATTTTAAAAGGGCGAACTTTAATAAACTAAGATGTACCTTAGGTAACACAGATTGGACTGCTGTAACAGAAGCCCCAGACATCAACGCCTCATGGGAATTATTTGTAAATAACCTAAATTGTGCTGTGAAATCATGTATAACCGTACCGTGATAGACGTCCACCGGGAAAGTTTAAACCCAAATGGTGGAATAACGAGATTCACACGAACCTATTAGCCAAAAAAACGAGCCCATAAAAAATTTAAAGAAACACAAGACGAGTCAGATAAGCAGGAATTCGACAGACTTAGACGAAATAATTAAAAAGCAAATCAAACAAAGTAAGAAAGAGTTTGAGAATCATATTGCAAAACTTAGTAAATCAAACCCGAAGGAATTCTATAGTTACATAAGAAAAAAGAAAGTGCTAACTTCAGTAATTGGTCCACTTGCAAATAACAATGACGAATATACCGATAATGAAGTAGAAATGGCTACCATACTAAATGATTATTTTGCATCAGTATTCAATGAAGAAAATACAACAGAAGCACTACCAGTCCCGACCGTACAAGTAAATGACATAAGTCTAGATAACTGCGAAACTTGATGAAAGTAACATTATAAGTGCTATAAATGCCATCAATGTAAATAAAACACCGGGACCAGATAAAATTTCCCCGAGAATCTTGAAGGAAGCGAAGTTCGAGTTAGCCAAGCCACTTTCCGTTATATTTAAGAAATCATTAAAAACGGCGGAAAGTACCAATCGAATGGAAAACAGCTAACGTAACACCTATTTAAGAAAGGAATTAAGTCACTACCCGGTAATTATCGACCAATAAGCCTAACATCAGTAGTCTGTAAACTAATGGAAACCATTATCAGGGACAAAATGGTAAAGTTCCTAGAAGAGAATGACATAATCAAAGACTCGCAACACGGTTTTCGAAATAGACGGTCCTGCCTCACAAACCTATTAGATTTTTTCTATGACGTTCATAACATGCATGATGAGTCGAGATCCGTGGACGTAATTTACCTAGATTTCCAAAAGCATTTGACAAGGTCCCCCACAAGCGATTGATAAGAAACTCGGCGCACACGGTATTATGGGGAAAGTCCAGGCATGGCTTGAAGACTGGCTGTCAGAGCGTAAACAACGAGTAGTAATTAATGGGATAGCATCTGACTGGCGTAATGTTCAAAGTGGAGTTCCTCAGGGATCAGTATTGGGTCCCATCCTTTTTATAATTTATATTAATGATATAGATAATGGGTCTCACTTGTAAGACATCAAAATTTGCAGACGACACAAAACTAGCGAGTAAAGTAACCTCCAGAGAAGAGTGGCAAACCTTACAGCGTGATTTGGACACTTGGTAGACTGGGCAAATGAGTGGCAAATGTATTTCAATGTAGAAAAAGTGCAAAGTTCTTCATATTGGAAACGATAACAGTAAAGTACAATACACTATGAATAACGTTCAACTCTCAAGCGTAAATATGGAACGAGACCTCGGTGTCACAATAACAAATGACTTAAAACCTGGACAGCAGTGCTCAGAAGTAGTGAAAACAGCAAACAAACTCATAGGATTTATCGGTAGAACTTTTGAATTTAAATCAGAAGATATTATTATTACATTATATAACTCACTCGTACGTCCTCACCTCGAATACTGTGTACAGATGTGGTCCCCGTACTATAAGAAAGACATCGAAAAACTAGAGAGAGTACAACGCAGAATAACTAAAATGATCCCTAGATTACGAAATAAACCCTATGAGGAGCGACTGAAGGAATTAAATCTATATAGCCTCAGCAAACGGCGACTAAGAGGAGACCTTATAGAAGTCTTCAAAATATTCAAAGGTTTCAGTAATTTAAATGCCAGTAATTACTTCAGCATCGACAACAGAAATATTACCAGGAATAATGGGCTAAAGATCGTCGGGAAACGTTTTAACACGAATGAAGCTAAATTTTTCTTTTTTAATCGTATCGTAAACATTTGGAACCGACTGCCCTCTGCTGTTATAAACTGTGCAACAATAGAGTCGTTCAAAAGTCACTTAGACAAGTATCTATCAAATAACCCGAACCTCCAACTATTCACACTCGAATAAGATTAGTAACATAACCGCAGTTCACTTATTATATATACTCCGACAAGAGTAGAACAGTCACAGACTCACCACGTTAATAGTATTCGTAGCATAGAGTGTAGGGCCTGGGTAAGCCAGGCGGAGTACAGACCACTGGTATATTTATAGCCAGCTAGTACTGTATTACACGAATAATTTTACGTCATATATATAAAAATGTACTGTATTTTAAGACATAGTGTAAGAACCTTCCTGCTGTCCTATATAAATTCCATGTTAGTTTTTCCACTACTACATGGTATCTTTTCATTTCCTGCCAGCTTCGGCTGGAGGGAGTGGTGGGTGGGGGAGGAGCCTTCTTCTTTGCTATACTTTCCCTCACTCTTGTAGGTTAGATAGAATAGCAAAATCAAGCAGCCTCGTAAGGACCAGTAGGTCTGTTGCTGTTTGAATGTCCTTTGTATTCCTTTGTATTCCTTTGTATTCCTCCTCCTTCTTCTTTTCTTCCACTTGTATCACCGCCCATTTTCCTCGCTGCAAGTTTCCCTCTCTTATACCGACCATTCTTCATCCCACGGCATTCACTTTCCTCATTAATTCTCTCCTCTATATCTCGCCCCTCATTAACCAACTTCTTTATTGCCTCATCTACCATTTCTAAGGATTTTCGCACACAACATTCTAATTTGTCTTGCGATTTTGACTAGTTTATCGTAAATCGTAAGATATTCTGCAGATACAGGACCACAAAATAAGAAAATCAGGAATATTACAAGTGTTCTGTAATTTTGTTGATTTTCTCGTTTTATGGTCGTATCTCTTTGCATAATAACGTGATAAATATTTTGCCCTCCATATTTCCTCCCCTTCCCTATATTAACGATTTGGTTTAACCCTCACGTATTCCCAAGGTATTAAGGGACCCCGAGTTGTAGTCAGAAAATTGGAGGTTAGTGAGTCCTTCAAACATTGCCACAAAACACCACCTATATTGAAGGAGCTTGTTTCGTGGCATAGTCAGGAGGAATTAGATGCCACCAAGTCTCATACACGATCACTGGGTCCTTAAAAACCCTTGAGATCGTAAAAGGTTTATCGATGTTTTCCCTTCTTTTTTTCATGTTTTTTTCTCTCTCTCTCTCTCTCTCTCTCTCTCTCTCTCTCTCTCTCTCTCTCTCTCTCTCTCTCTCTCTCTCTCTCTCTCTCTCTCTCTCTCTCTCCTCTCTCTCTCTCTCTCTCTCTCTCTCTCTCTCTCTCATCTCTCTCTCTCTCTCTCTCTCTCTTCTCATCTCTCTCTCTCTCTCTCTCCTCTCTCTCTCTCTCTCTCTCTCTCTCTCTCTCTCTCTCTCTCTCTCTTTCCTCTTCCTTTAACATTTTCCAACCCCAACTGATGTACCCGTGAACTTTTATCAATCATATTTTGTGCTACATTATTCCAGTCAACTTTGAGGTACGTATGTGTTGTGGGAGAAATGGAGGGCTATTGATGCTTCCATAATGTGCTACAAAACAGGAGACATTACTCGTATACTGAAGTAGTCTGTTTCCTAGTATAGCTTGGAGAAATCAAGAGCCCTTCAATTTCACCACAACACATTACCCCTTTAATTAAACAGTCTCTATAAATGACTCTTAGGAATCGCCCTGTGACTGGGTGTGTAGTTCGAAAGTCAACGTTGGATGCAGGTGGTGTTGTGCCCGTAAAAGAGGCAAAGGGGGGGTTGTTGTAGTCGCTCGAGTTGCCCAGAGAAATTTCTATCTCATCGAATTGTGACAGCGCACCCGGCTCACTCTAATGTTTCCTCCTTATATGTCTCCTCCCCAAAGGTTACGCTCCCCTAATGTTTCCTCCCCCAATGTTTCCTCCCCTAATGTTTCCTTCCCCTAATGTTTCCTCACCCAATGTTTCCTCCCCTAATGTTTCCTCACCCAATGTTTTCTCACCTAATGTTTCCTCCCCAAATTGTACCGTCCCTAATGTTTCCTCCCCAAATGTTTCCTCACCTAATGGTTCCTCACCTAATGTCTCCTCCCCTAATGTTTCTTCCCCAAATGGTACCTCCCCTTAATGTCTCCTCACCCAATGTTTTCTCACCTAATGTTTCCTCCCCTAATGTTTCCTCCCCTAATGTCTCCTCACCCAATGTTTTCTCACCTAATGTCTCCTCCCCTAATGTTTCCCTCCCCCAATGTTTCCTCCCCTAATGTCTCCTCACCCAATGTTTTTCTCACCTAATGTTTCCTCCCCAAATGGTACCGTCCCCAAATGTTACCTCCCCAAATGGTACCTCCCCTGATGTTTCCTCCCCAAATGGTACCTCCCCTAATGTTTTCTCCCCAAATGGTACCTCCCCAAATGGTATCGTCCCTAATGTTTCCTCCCCAAATGGTACCTTCCCTAATGTTTCCTCCCCAAATGGTACCTCCCTTAATGTTTCCTCCCCAAATGGTACCGTCCCTAATGTTTCCTCCCCTCATGACCCGTGTTTCCCCTCTGACATGTCGGCTGGGGGAAGGGAGCCAACTTTGCCTGGCCACGTCCAAACTTGCCTCGTAACCCTGAGTGAGGGGAAAACAATTTACCCTCCCTCTTCCCCAATGCCCCCAGCACCCCTTCCCTCCTTATTCCCTCTTCCCCATACCAATACTACCCCAACCCCTGTCAGCTCCCTTCCCTCCTTATTCCCTCTTCCCCCAATACTACCCCAACCCCTGTCAGCTCCCTTCCCTCCTCCCCAATACAACCCCAAATCCAGGCTACTCCCTCCCTCCCTCCTCCTCCCTTCTTCCCCAGATAAACAGATCAATGGAGAATTTTAGACACACACACACACACACACACACAGTCACACACATACACACACCAACACACACACACACACACACACACACACACACACACACACACACACACACACACACACACACACACACACACACACACCACACACAGAGACAGACAGACAGACAGACAGACAGACAGACAGACAGACACACACAGACAGACAGACAGACAGACAGACAGAGCCAAGGACCTAACAACAAGGGGTGTGGAGAGAATCGAGTGCTGAATATACAGTCTTGGAACTTAACGAGTGGTTGGTTGGTGGATGTTGACGGCTGGACAGTGGTGGCTGGTGACGACGAGGGACGTGTTGATAGTGATTGTCTGATGGTTATGGTGGTGATAGTGATAGTGATTGTGTGTTTGTTATGGTATTTGATTGTGATGGTGATTGTGTGTTTGTTATGGTATTGATAGTGATTGTGTGTTTGTTATGGTATTGATAGTGTTTGTGTGTTTGTTATGGTGGTGATAATGTTAGTGATTTTTTGTAAAGTGGCGATAGGTGATAGTTATGGTTACAAAAAATGAGTCAGTATTCTAGATTGTGACGACATGGTGATTTTGTGTTTTGATTGGTGATGGTGATGGAGAGAATGGTGGAGATTGGTGGAGATAATTAAAGTGATGGGGATGAAGAGAATAGGTGGAGATTGATAAAATGAATGGTGGAGGCAGGAGGAGATAATTGAAGTGATGGGGATGAAGAGAATAGATGGAGATTGATAAAGTGAATGATGGAGATTGGTGGAGATTGATAAAGTGAATGATGGAGATTGGTGGAGATTGATAAAGTGAATGGTGGAGATTGGTGGAGATTGATAAAGTGAATGGTGGAGATTGGTGGAGATTGATAAAGTGAATGGTGGAGATTGATAAAGTGAATGGTGGAGATTGGTGGAGATAATGGAAGTGATGGTGGAAGTCTTACATAGGCCTATAGGTGAAGTGCTGAGGTGGACACGCATAGGGGCTTAGGACTCTCTCTCTATTCTTTCCCTCATGTGTGTCTTTTCCCTCCCTCTCTCTCTCTCTCTCTCTCTCTCTCTCTCTCTCTCTCTCTCTCTCTCTCTCTCTCTCACATGTTGCCCCTGTTTTCTTAAGCTCTCTATTTATCTCAGTTTTTAGCTATCACCTCACTCCAGATTCGTTCCTCCCATTCACTTCACACCAAATCATTCGTAACACTTATATGAATATGAGTTGTAAAAAAAAAGAAAAGAAAAAAAACTTATAATGGCTCATAAGTAATTTTTGTCGTTGGTCTGGTGATTTATAAGGAACTCCTGAAGCACTTTGACTCATAATGGTGCCACAACAAGTACAATACATATTATATATTGTACAATGAAGCACATGAACGAACTATAAACATAACATCCTTGCATACTATAAAAGTTACAAAAGTCATACTTCATTACAGAACTTTAGCCAAACCTGGTGTATAGAGTCCGCAGTGCAGTGTTTGGTCTCGGATACAAATTAATGACACACTCACACAGACTAGTGGTGAGTTGTCTCCGTTTATAATGCCTTGAAAGTCCCAGATGACAAGAAAAGCTGCAACGTTTCGGCCCAAGCAGAGACGAAAAGTTGTAGTTGTCAGTATGTGTATAGTTTCATAAGACTAGTAAATGATGTATGTACAGCTTAGGTTTAGGTTTTCCCCAGCTGTGTGAATCAGACCCGTGAGCCAGAGACAGGAAATGTATCCGAATGCCTTTTGTATCTCTTCACCAATGTAAAGTCGCATCCTAAAGTTCTCCTTCATCTCCCTATATGAAAACATCCGTCGTGAGAGATTCGAGACTCATGGCCAAAGACCATAGATATGAAGGGTTTGAATCCTGGCCATGACGTGGGCCACATGCTATCTAGTCACTCCGGTGTACCACAGGAGAGAATTCATTGCAGGCGAATACAGAAGTACAGGACTGGGATATTATGTCTTTCAAATATATGGGACCTTTATTGTTACGAGGGAATGCGGCAGTTAATCCCGGTAACCTATTGACCATGACCACACAGAGAGGTATATGTAGTGGCAAGAGATTTAGGGTATCGACTGAATGAAAGTTGTAAATAGTCAAATAGCAGAAGAGCTGATTATGGTCTGACTAGATTTCACAGAATGATTTAAGGTTTGTTCTTAGGCTTTCATAATGACTGAATAATGATAAGAATGTCAGTGTTTACCGGTGTTGACCAATGCTCGAAGGGGATAGCACACATACCGTTCATTAGACTGTGTGCCTTGATTCCTCCAAATTATGACAGGAAACAGGACCAGAGTAATAGAAAAATGGTGGCCTGTTGCTTGGAATAGTTTGAGGGAATCAGTTGCTTCAAATTAAACCACACCGTCCTCCCCACTTGATACTGCGATGTCCCGAAGGTCAGAGAGAATTGTTGATTGACGAACACCAAAGCACATTCGATGATCAGGGACGAAAACTTGTAGGCCCACTTGTTTAGGCCTACGTGGGGAATATTGGACGACCTGGCGGAGTGGGAGGAGAGGGTAACTTGGGAGGAGAGGATGGAGTAGAAGAAGAGGGTAACATGGGAGGAGAGGTGGAGTAGAAGGAGAGGGTAATTTGGTGGAGAGGAGAGAGTAACTTGGGAGGAGAGGATGGAGTGGGAGGAGAGAGTAATTTGGTGGGAGAGGATGGAGTGGGAGGAGAGAGTAACTTGGGAGGAGAGGGCGGAGTGAAGTTCTATGTTCGTATAGGAAGTTTAATTGATATGTGACCTGGGTGGCTGGGAGGCACTGCTTGGTTCAACTTCCTGCAGGTGGAGAGAGAGAGAGAGAGAGAGAGAGAGAGAGAGAGAGAGAGAGAGAGAGAGAGAGAGAGATTCTCTTTACTAAGTTTAGCATCACTTTTTAATTAGTTACAAACAATAAGTCACTTATCAAACCATATTTGTCATGAGATTACATATAGACAAAAGTGAATAATATGTTTGAGTTACCCGTATCTATATCAAAATTTTCCAGTCAACAATGGATGATATTTATAACCTGATGAAAAAGACAAATATATAAAATGATCAAGGGAAGCAGACTGATTATAGTTATAGAATAAATAGGCGGCCGATTATAGCGAGAGGAAATGACTTTTGATAATGACTTGTGAAGATAATCTAAAAATACACTTCGAGCATCAACTCCCTCACTGAGATCACCATCTTTGTCGCCTGTCCCCCTTTTAGAATCCTGTTTACATCCTGTCTAGCGGCGTCCTTATCGTGGTATGGTAGGAGATAGTGTCAATCATAATACAGGATATCACACACACACACACACACACACACACACACACACACACACACACACACACACATGCGCCATAACCAAAGCCAATTACAACACCCCGAGCCTGTCAGGGTGTACCGAGTTGTCCTTTGAGCATCATGAGGTCCCCAGCATCAACCCTGGCCGCCCTACCCTGTTTAACCCTGCCATGCCTTGCCCTGCCCTGCCATGCCATGCCATAAACCACCCTTTCCCTGCCATACCCCGCCCTTTCCCTGCCCTGCCCTACACTGCAATGCCCTGAATGCCATGCCCTTCCCTATTCTACCCAGCCCTCCCCTGCCTTGCCTTGCCCTGCCCTACCCTACCTTACCCTACTCTCATCCCTATCCTGCCTTACCCTACTCACATCCCGACCCTACTCCACCTCATGTAGTAGGAAGCGGTGCGGTCACACATTAAGCAGGTGACAAGCTTAATGCAACTCTTAACATGCAACCTCGTGCCTGCACACACACACACACACACACACACACACACACACAGGTCAAGAATGAGTAGTATTTCCTAAAGTGTGTCCGTGATTACGCATTTGTGCCTGAGCTTCTCTGTGTGCTCCTGCAAATAGTAAACTGATCATGTGTGTGTGTGTGTGTGTGTGTGTGTGTGTGTGTTCAACCTCCACCCACTTACTAGTCCTGCTATTTTTTCCTTTCAACGATTTACCATATTGATATACAAAAGAGAATTATCATTAAACTTGAAGGGTGTTGTAAGACCTCAAACCTCCGCCAGGCCTGAGCATCCACCCGAAAATGTCAAAGAGTAAATTGCAACAAGTACGATTCAAATCCTTATAAAAATTATAGAAATAATATAGTTCAAAAGAGAGCTGTTGGATATTTCATGACGAGTATATATATATATGTTATACTGAAATATTTTCTGAATATAATTATCAATGATATAACTATTTTTATGGCTATCAACAAAAACAAAAGAAAAATCAGATTTGATTCAGGAGTTATTTTTTGCATTGTGAATAATTTTTTACTATAAATGTATATTTTCCTGATGCCAGAATCATGTGAAGTATTGTCATAGAATTATTTTCAACTAAGGGCATAGAAATATTTTTTTTAAATATTATATTTGTTTTTCCTTCTTTTTTTTTGTCTCTCTAATATTTCATGTCCACCTCCATTCAGTTCCATTCCATATCCCTCGTCGTCATTCTTTTTCCAATTTGATTATTTTCTCCCAGTCCCCATCGTGTCCCCATTACATGTTCACCCTCTCCACCCCCGCTGTCTTTGGCTTTCAACCCTGGCCCGAGTTTCGATTTCGCTCCGTCTTCCCTCTATTCCCCTCCCGTCACTCTCAGTCCCGTCTGATGTCACCAGCTCTTCCCAACTGTCCACCACTACCCACCAGCGGCAGCATCTTGGTTTGCGAGGTTAGATTACTTCAGTCGAGGATCAGAGGAAGCCATGAAGGGCCATGAAAGGTTAAATATATCTGGTTATGTTAAGTCAAAGCAGACCAGAGAAGGTTTGGTTAATTCGGGTGAGCTGAACTTGGGTCATGTCACATTACGCCAAGATTTGCTAGATTAGTTCATCTTAGGTTAGGATTGGTAAGATTAGGTTAGGAAAATCTATGGTTGGTCAGTTAGTGGTACAGTCTGTTGTAAAGTGAGGTCAGAGAGGGTCAAGTAGGTATGTGATATGACAAGAGTGTTTTAGTGTTGTGTTGGGATTGTGTTGCAGTAGACGATAGTTAGTCATAGTGATTTGATCGTCAATGAAGTGATGAAAATGCTTATTTGTAGTACAAAGCATTATCTTTGCCACATTTTTATCACTGCAACATTTTATTTTTGTGAACACTTTACCCTCCTGGAGCAAGGATCAAAATTATACTAAAATAGAACATATTGCAATCATGCTAAGAGAGGTTGAAAATTATCTAAAAACAAATTTTTATGGAGATTATTATCAGCGACATTTCAAGTGATTTATGAAAACAAAACTTCAACGTTATAAACAAGATAGGCCTATACTACTCTACCAACATCCATGAACTATTACTTCTAAACTCTTTGCCTTTACTCACACAGCCTTGGCCTTCAGCCTTTTATGAAAACCCTTGGCCTTTATCAGTTACATCAAACTGTTAGCCTAGAGTAGAATAAGTTGATGGTGACGGACTTGCGCAAAGCTAACCTATGCAAGCCCGGCACGGCCCGGCCCCGACCTCTCCGACTCAGAATCACACACTCAGCAAGCCTCAGTTACCCCTCGACTGTCCAAGAGTGAGTAGTGTTGGTCCTGGTGTTCCCGGGCCTCCTTCTGGTCTCTCGTGGATTTCTGTGGCCCTGTAGAGAGTTTATGCCCCAAGCTGGCTTAAATAGTGGTAAAGTGTGGTGATCTGAGTTACTGTGTGTTATTAACTCGCACAAGCTTACACTCTGAAAAGTTTGGCGAAAATTTGAGTTCGTTTCATAAGCGTCGAGATCTGAACGCGAGGGTGTAAAGAAAAGAAGCATTGAGGATTACCACTAACCAACCACTCCAGCCTCTCGTTATCAGCTTCCTTTTTGCTAGTGCATTTGGACAGTTTAACAAGAGGAGAAGCCATGGGGAACCTGAAGCCACCTGCTGTCAGCACCCTGCTTGTGCTGCTGCTGTCCATCTTCTGTAAAGCAGGTGATGTAGAGTTAGAAAATCTTATTGTAATGAGCAAAAGCAGAGAGTGAAATAATAAACGTTTAGTGCACTATTCGTAAAGAGGTTGCTTAGTTAATCAAATTAGGATCAGATATCGTTTGGTTAGAATATAATAGTATTATTTATAGGCTTCATACACATTCTACTTGAGCAACTACATTCGGTTAACTTATATAGACCAATCTTCATCTTACCAAATAGCCTACCAACCGACACTAATTATATAATTATACCTTTTAACAAGGCTACTTCAATAATCCCTTCACACACACACACTGAATATATATATATATATATATATATATATATATATATATATATTGGACCTAGCCTGAACGTGAATGTTGTCAAGGTGAGAGTTATTTTACTTTTACTATTTGCGGCCGTGCCTTTTATCGTGACTAGATGGACTGTCGATGTAGCAAAGGGCATACAGTTGGTATAATGTTATTGCTGGAAGTCTGAAAAGGTATACTCACAAAGCATATCTAGAAATACATAAATTTTGACAATTTTGAGGTTTTATGCTTTATCATTCTTCGTGCCAAACCTTTTCCTTTCTCAGAATAGTTTCGTCTTCTTCCACGTTTTAAACTACTGAATGACATTGCAATAAATGTATTCTTGCAGATTCGCAATACTGCAGTTAATGTGTGAGATATTAAAGGACGTGGAAAATATAATGGAAGCTCACGGTGATGAAATATCCAAGAGTCAAATAACAATACAGCAATATCGTTTAACACACAGACGCAGCAATTTCCAGCTCTTTAAGTGACAGTTTGTCGCTTGGAGTCAAAGTTTACATATTTTAATAGCAGAAAAACAGAGATTGAATGACGGGAAGATATTTTAAATTTCGTATGTAAAATGATTTAGTAATATTTTAGTAACTTCGTATTTTTTCTGTCACTCCACTTCTTTTCCTTTGTAGACATTGAGAACTGTGAACTAAAGTTACGCCAAGCGACAAACTGGTGTTCCCATAAACAGTGAGGTCTCAATTTCTTTATTATTTGCACTGTTGCCTCGAGAAGTTCCTGCACTCTGTATTTAGGAATGAATGAGTGGGTATTTTTAATTCATACTAACACACACCGATTCATGGAGTTTAGATCAGTGTAGTGATATAACACATTTTGACAGTCGAATACCTATATACTGATGAGTGTACGAGTGAGTGTCTTTAGGCTGCTGTAGGCTATGTATATTATCAGTTTCAAATATAAAAGTTAACTATAGAATTGGCACAGAAAAATTATGCAGTATGAATGACACGTAAAATACTACATTTATAGCGTGGTACAGTAAATGATTAAACAGCTGCGACAATCAGATAATGTTAATGCTGGAATGAAGAGAGGCGGATTTATTTAGTTTTCAATCTTGATGTTAAATAGCGTAGGCTGTCATTAAGATTAAAGTAAATTGATTTGGTGTCATGATATTAATACTTAGACGACATTTTCCCCGAGTTATATATCAAAATAAACGGCACATGGCAATTTTCACTAAAAAAAAAGAAGAAAAAAAAAAACAGATAAAACACTGTACGACATCTGAGTCTCATTGAGCCATTTAGTTAGTCGGTGAATCAGTATTTTCACTGAGCAATTCAGTATTTCCACCGAGCAATTCTGTATTTAATAATGCCACCTTCTGGGAACAATACTCTGCCTCGCTTTGGATAGGCTACATTCAAGACTTGCTAAAGTTACTCCGAGTCGTGGATATGAAGTGGCTGTGTGTGTGTGTGTGTGTGTGTGTGGGTGGGTGTCACCGCGCTTTAGGGATTTACATACTAAATAATGTCGTGCCTGAGGATTTGCATGAAATAATGGAACTACGTTTATCTTGTGTTGTGGCCGTATACACTCCGGGGAAGAAGGTGTGTTATTTCTTCACTTACCAGAGTCGCTCCTCAAGCACGCTGGCTGGGGTTTTATATTTATGGCCATAATAACTCTAAAGATATTGTTGTGACTTTGGGGACCGCGTTTTTCCACTAGCTATAATCGCCTTAGTTTGGCTTGATGTATGTAATGTTGTTAAGTTAAATAGCCTGGGCTGAGAGCTCCTGATATTATGGCGTTATCTTGTTAGTGGAATAATTTATCGTAATTATATTGTCTGCTGAACTGTTGGTGTGAGATTGTTAATATTCACAATATGAGTTTGATTAACCATCAATAACGGGGACCAACAATATGGTATTTAAAGATGAGTATAATTCTTTCAAGGAAATTACTGGTATTGCCAAACAAGTAGGATAGGAATTCGCCAAACAACTGGTGAGCCACTAATGAACTTACAGATCTTGTATTGAAATGTGGTGATAGGTTTGGTACAGTTACCTGTTTTCAACGAGGTTAGTGACGAAGTTTGCGAGCTTCGTGCTTGCTGAAGATTATTGATGAGGTTGATAAGTTCTGGATATTAATTGAATTGAAATTTGTATATTGGGGATTATTATTCTTAATTACTCTTAATATTAGTGATGAATTTTTTATGACTACTCGTAAAAATAAGTCATATTTAATAACTCCGCACTAAAGATATCCTTTAATAAAGTTATATATGTAAGAGATAAGAACTGAAATATTTCATCAATGCAAATGCAAAAATCAATGCAAAACATAAACATGGCTTCAATAGGCTAAATCCTTTTATACTATTGACCGCCTTTCGTTTTACTTTGACCTCAAGTAAAATAGTTTGTCATTAGTCAGGGGAAAGTAACAAAAAGGGTTACCGACTCTCAAAGGGTTAATTAGAATACGTGTCGGTTCAAAAGGAGGTCATTGCAGCCGTGTTAATGCGGCTCAGACGAAGGTGGAATCAGTGAAGAGGTGGTTGGCGAAGCAGGAGTTGACGAGGGTTAAAGAAAGGAAGAATGGACGTGTTTGACGAAGGAGTGGACGAGGGTTGACGAAGCAGGAGTGGACGAGGATTAAAGAAAGGAGTGGTGGATAAAAGATGCTGCAGAGAGAGAGAGAGAGAGAGAGAGAGAGAGAGAGAGAGATAAGTTGCATGTGGATAGTGGTCAAATTATGGAGGTGAAAAGCAAGGGAGGAGTGAAAGATTGGTAAAGTTTAGACAGAGTGAGGGCAGAAGATAGAACGAAGAGTCAGGCACAAGAGGAGACAGGAGGAGCAGAAAGTGGAGGAGGGAGAAGAGTTAGACTAATGGCAAGAGGGGAGTGACATTAATGCAAAAGTTGGGTGTTGACGTGAGTGGGGGGTGGATGGGAAGTCACAGCTGAGGATGCTTTCATGCTTTCACTGGTGCTGGTGAGGGAAGAGGAAAAGCTATATAATGTTTTTCCAAGTGTCTGTTTGTGCTCAGAGATTGTGGGTCCCGGTGAATAGTTTGCTGAGGGTTGGATCCAGTTAACTAAAGAGATATTGATAATTATGTAGTATTGTTTTGGTACATGTAGATTCTTGCTTTCCCATCCATCTCCCTTCGTCCACACCTATTTATCAATCTTCAATCTCCTCATCAACTCCTCCCACCTCCCTTCTCCAATCAGTCTCTCCTCTCCTTTACCTATCTATCATCTCCCTCCTTATCAACTCCTCTCCTCTCTCTTCTCCAATCAGTCTCTCCTCTTCTTTACCTATCTATCATCTCCCCACCTCCACCTTCACCAATCATTCACCAATCAGTCTCTCCTCTCCTTCACCTATCTATCATCTCCCCACCTCCACCTTCACCAATCATTCACCAATCAGTCTCTCCTCTCCTTCATCTCCCCACCCCCACCTCCACCAATCATTCTCCCCTCTCTTCCTTATTAACATTTGCAAGATCCTGGGAATGAAGCTTTGTCCTCGTCCATTATTTGAATTAGTCTCCATTAGAATGCGGGGTTTTGTGTGGAGAATATGATACTCTTTCTTGATTACACACGCATCGGTGTTTATCTAGGGTAATGTAGGGGGCAACTTGTTTGTTTTGGTATATAATTACAACGGGAAGCGAGCTGGAGTGTGTGTGTGTGTGTGTGTGTGTGTTATTTTATAGAATATAACGGGAAACGAACTGGAGTGTGTGTGTGTGTGTGTGTGTGTGTGTGTGTGTGTGTGTGTGTGTGTGTGTGTGTGTGTGTGTTATTTCATAGAATATAACGGGAAACGAACTGGAGTGTGTGTGTGTGTGTGTGTGTGTGAGCTATAGGGTTTTAGATGCAAATGGGATGACCTTTCCTCTATACGACGGCATAAATCCGTACAGCACTCAGAGAAAAGGATGATAAATATTAGAGAGAGAGAGAGAGAGAGAGAGAGAGAGAGAGAGAGAGAGAGAGAGAGAGAGAGAGAGAGAGAGAGAAAAAAAAAGAGGAGGCCTATAAGTAGCCTATATGCATACGTACAGCTATATTTCACCAAGTAGGCCTAGGTAGACTGTGCTGTAGTCTCCCTAGAAAGCATCCATCACCATATAGGCCTAATGTATTCGCCTACGCCTAATTACTACAAATGCTGGTAATAATAACTGGCTCTCTTACTAACCCTAGGAATATACGTACTGGTATATCATTATAGGCTTAATATATAAAATTCACTTATTTTTCATTTACGACTTACTGTATCAATGAGAGAAAGATCAAAGTACTTGTAATGTTTTGTACTAAATCTCATGAAAACGTTTATTTTTGTATGTGGAACATGTTTTATTTTACATTAAATCCTGGAGAGTGTTTTCATATCCAGGAATTTACGCCTCTCTGTACATTTATAGATTTCTGTGTAAGTGCTACATAAGAGGGACGTGTATAGGTTTACATAAGGTTTCTGAAGATGTGTTTGTACAGATGTCTCATGGTTATATATATATAGGGCTACTGAGGTGTGTACGTGTAGATCTCAATGACGTCTGCTTTAAGGTGTGTGTCCTCTTAAGTATACAACACAAGACATACTGGAGTCTAATACTTTTACACACAGACACACACACACACACACACACAAGAAGCCTATGGATGCTGTGGTTGTTGTTGTTGTTTTGAACCCAATGGACCTATGGTAATTACTCACTTCAGCCACGGGGGTTCCCAGAAATCCATTGTCAGGGTGAGGTTAAAGGTGTGTGTGCGAGTTGTGAGATGAAGGTGCAAGAAAGAATGGCCAAAGTGTGTGTGTGTGTGTGTGTGTGTGTGTTCACTCTCTCTCTCTCGCTCTGTGATCTATATTTCATTACGAGGAACGAGGAACCAAATGTCTCGAGTCGAAACATAGACCTGCAGTAATGAATGAAATTATTATCTAGCCTACAGTAGGTAGATCCTATGTATGAAGAGGTGTGGGGAAGACATTGAGGGGTAAACATAAGTGGATGTATTAGCGAGTGAGTGAGCGAACAAAGATGCGCTAACTAGGCCAACGTCTGAATAGTGCTCTGATGTATATACCGGACACTGACAACTGTACTTGTACAATCGGATATGAGTCGAGTTTGGCTAAACCCAGCATGTATTCTTAGCCGAGAAAATAATTAGGCTAGGCCTACACTCTCACAATCTCTGTCCCGTAACCATATCACGCCAAGCGCTTGTTAGCCCTCGAATCATAGCCACAGTGCTGGAGTGAAAGATATGAATAGATGAAATTAAGGTCAGTGGGAATGTGACACGTGTAACTCCTAAATATAATTATGTGGAGGCCTTGTTGGAGGGTTGCATCCTTGGCTATAATATCTACGACAACCCAGGTCAATTGGTTTTGTTTGTTTTGTCTTAGGCTAACCTACTCAGAGTTTGTACAGATGTGGTGCAAATACAAGAATAGGTGATTATACAGTAGTTTGCTCTTGTTCTTGATGAAGTAAGTAGCACTACTTCATGTTACCTATACTGTACACTGTACATATTTCTCAACACACTTCTATATGATTTTGATGATACCTTGGTTAATTTTGGAACAAATAGCCTACACTACTAGTAGGTCTGTAGGATGCACAGTTACTTTATTGTCGAGTAACTAGAATCAGGGAAGGGGTGAGTGAGAAATCTAGCAGGTGCACAATTATACTGCTCGTACTCTGAATATCTCATTCGCATCAAGTTAAAAGAAAATAAACAAACACGACTCCATACTGTGCATGCGTGTACCTTTGATGTTTTTTTTTACCACATCTGTGTACTGACTGAGTGATTGTTGTCATGGTGTGAGTGCAATGGGTGAGATCAAGAAGGTTTGGGATAAGAATAACATGATTGCCAACCCTCCACGTCACTTTGACGTGTGGAGTGTGACAGTGTGGTTTGAAGGTGAATGTCTCATGCAATATTGGGTGGGGGAGTATTGCTACGTGTGTGTGTGTGTGTGTGTGTGTGTGTGTGTGTGTATGTTGATGTTTGACATGGTGGGGGACGGAATTGTTAAGTGTGGTAGGATATGAACTATTTGACTGATTGCGAGTAACATCTGTATGGCTGTACGTATTTGCCTTTTATCTCTGTGAGAGTGATAATGTATTGCCCCTCATAAGCAAACTATTTCTAGGCCTATACTAACCCTATGAGCCTGTCACACCCTCAGGCACGCCCTCCACCACTCCCCTTACCACGCCCTCTACCACTCCCTCTACACTCCCCCTACCATGCTCTTTACCACTCCCCTTGCCACACACTCTACCTCTATGACATACTTCTCACGACACACAGATCATCATTATCATCGTTAGTCTACTTCAATACAAAGGCAATTCCCAATCAAACGAGGCTATTGTCATATTTCTTGGTGCTCGGTTTGGGGCCTTGTATGTTTCTAAGCAAAATCAATAAGTAAAGTGACTGTGTTCGAGTTTGCCGAATACCTTGTTAATTATAAACTCCTGCGGTGCCGTGTTCGATTAATAAATATACACACACAGTCTTCACTATACCACGTCATGTGTTTTTTGTTTTGTTTTCCATACGGTAGTAAAGAATTGTTGGTTATAGTATATATTGATTTACCGTGTCTATTTGGTACACAACATACATAATTATACTGATATTATGTGAGTTGAAGAAATACTCCTTTTTGTTATAACTTTTTTGGCTCCTACACATGACGTACGACTTGTGTCATCTCAGGGTAATGTTCACATGTCTCGCCCGTCACGTCATATTATGTAGTACCTTATTTTCCATTTTTTGTTCATGTTTTTGTGAGACTAAAATTATATATGCTGCCTGAGTGCACAAAGGCTACATATTAAGTTAGGTTCGGTTAGGTTAGGTTAGGTTAGGTTAGGTTAGGTTTGGTTAGGTTAAGTTCGGTTAGGTTAGGTTTGGTTTGGTTAGGTTAGGTTAGGTTAGGTTAGGTTAGCTACACAGCCGGCCCCTCTGAACACGCTGGTGACAAACTGGACACAAGGGCTGAGCAGGAAGCACTATAATTCAGGCTTTAATAGAAATATCTCACGTCGGGTATGAAATTATCTGGCAGCGCGTGTCACAGCTTAGTTACCGGTATTTCAGAATGTATTGGACATTAAGCGAGATATACCGAGCAGTTATACCGGCATCATTGAACGCCGGCCCCGGGCTAATTGGATAAGGGAGGCGTGTTTTGAGACTGGAGTAGCCTAGGTAGGGCATATGGTTTGGGGCTGAGATAGGGGATAATTGGGACTGAGATAGAGGATAATTGGGGTTGTAGTGTGAGGTAAGGCTGGGATAGTGACAACAGAGGTATTGAGGTTGAAGTGAGGCTGGGATCGTGACAGCAGAGGTATTGAGGTTGAGGTGAGGCTGAGATGGTGACAACACGGGTATCAAGGCAGACAACCTGTCAATATATAACAATGTATAACATAAAGAGACGGAGGAAGTAGGCATAGGGGAAGATAATACAGGATTTAATTTCGTGATTGAAGGATCTCATTAGTAAATCTTCACCTGTAAAATAACTACTGTAGTAGATACCTGAAGGACTCAACCCGGAGGTGGCATAGAGAACACTAACAACAAGCAGTGTTGACACCCGAACGAACATATTGACAACAGAGATGAGTAGGCTTACTGAGAGACAGGGGCAGACAACGAGGATATCTCACAAGTCTTTTGTGTGAGGTAGTGCGTGTACGCGCACCCTTTTTCCTTCCACCTCCCAGTAATGGGAACCCAAAATACCGGGAATTCCGTCGCTAGAGACTAAAAACAGACTAGCCATTTAAAGAAAGTTTAGACGAAAGAGTATAAATAGAACTTCAGTTGGATTTGTATCTGGATCGAAACTGGATTCAGATTACAAAGACAGGAGTTAGGGAGGACTGAGTCGAGGAAGAGTGAAATGAGGACGTGTATCAGATGAGATTGGGTACATACTGGACGGTATAGGAAGGTGAAGTTGGTGAGAAGAGACGTGTGTTGAGGGGGAAAGGGGTGTTGGTGTGGTATAGGCTATAGCACCATTTGTCATTCTACCCAGCTGTAAATTTTTGTTCGTAATTTGTGGCGCGTGTGTTGATGGTTGATTTTTTTTTTTTTTCTGTAGCTGGTAGTGGACGTGGTTCATGTAAGTTCCTGCCTGCCTACCCCTGTTCCTCCACCTTTACCCTGAATATGATACCCTTTGTTGTTTCTTCTGGCCCTGATATCCTTGTTTCTCCACTTCTACCCCTGATACCCTTTTTCCTCCCCCCTCATACGGTATTGTTTTTCTTCTCCATCCCAACCTCTGATGCTCCTCACCCCCTTATTCATCGACCAACCCACCCACCCACCCAGCAAGCCAGCCAGCCAGCCAGCCACCCCATGTTGCTGCTGCCTATTATGGCCTCATTTTCCCCGACACCTGCTCCAGCCCTCCTCCCTTGCTTCCCCCACAGCTAGGCTACATGGCCCCGTCTCCTACCTCGTCTCCACAGATGTCGTCTCTGCTTCTTCGATCAGTGCTCCACCTCTTTGTGTTGTCACTGTCTTGTTCGTCTCCCTTTTTCGCTCTTGCACTTCATAAACTCTTCCCTCGTCGACTTGGTGTATGTGGAGGTGCTCTACAGTCGGAACCTCGAAGCTGCAGTACACTCTTGGCATAATTATAGTCACAGTTTCTTTCGGTATCGTGAATAACTTAAAGATCCCAAAGTAATAATGTGAATACCTTATCTATCTTCAGCATCCCACCCCCACCAGCTACTGTAGTCTACCAGGGATTTATGTATTCATCTGCTCTGTAACTTTACAATACCGTAACTATATTAACTGTTGAAACCATTTTCTAGTACAAATATATACATGGAGCTTCGAAGTCTATATTCCATAGTCTGAATCCACACTAATTCATCAAAGGCCAGATAAAGCAATTAATTTCCTGTCGGTCTAGGTCTGCATGTATTTGATAAACCATGAACCACACTCCACTGGTATTAATTACTTTTAACATTTGGAGAAACAAACGACCAGTCATTCAATTGATTTTATTTTACACCAGCCCATGTGAATGCATGGTGACGGCAGGAATGGCAGGAACGACAGTAACGGAATGCACAACAACACAAGTACTCTTGTCACTTGCTATGGAAAGCTTTTAATGCTGGAGTGTGTGCAGGTGTACTCTCTCTCTCTCTCTCTCTCTCTCTCTCTCTCTCTCTCTCTCTCTCTCGTGTGTGTATGTGTGAGAGAGAAAGGGGGTGGGGTGGGGGGGGGTGGAGAGAGGGATAACGTTATAAGAAGCTTAAACCTTAGTAAGACAATCCCCGTGACAACCAACGATGAATTCTTCTCTCCCCTAAATGAAAATGGACAATTTTTATAGGTCATATCAGGATTGAACTGGACTTCTGTAAATATGATGGTGGAATGTAACAGGCATTCCATATAACACTGGCATGTGAGTTGTGTAAACGACGGGAAGGTTGCAGGTGATACGAGTTGCTTTCTGCCGTTTTATATCTGATCACCTACTGGCTCCGATCCTATGTAAACAAGATGAAGGGAAAATTGATGCTTTGTCCAGTCTAAACAACGTAAAAAACAGAAACTGGGTTATGTAATGGCGATCTGTACAATACTAACCACTACACCACCAACATTCAAAAGATAATCCCCGTGACAGTCTTGTAACACTCCCGTGACTCCCCAGGTTGTAGCACAGGATGGTGTGACCAGGGCTGGCGGAGAGTGAGACGACAGTGACAAGGAACATATATCTATGCCTGTCTCGCCCTGTGTATTAATTTATCTCCATAGGCTACCGACATTTCTATTACAGCTATTAAATATATAGGTCTACACTGTATGCAACCAGTTTATTTTTATGCTTTTTACATCCACATTCTTAAGCTAAAAGGAACCATCGTAGTTTTGATTATGTACTACACTCAGTTCAATTAATTGGTACTCCAGAAACTATTAGAATCTGATTTTTTTTTTTTTTTTTCACTCTTCGACGACGAGAGGTTTAACCTGTGAAATATAAGATCGTCTGGCAATAGTTCAAAGGTATCTTGTCAGATTTAAGCTGTTGCATTGTCTGTTTACTCTGTTATCTAATATCGTCCATAAACTTTGTATTTGTAGTGTTTTCCAGGTACAGAAGAAAACTTCTGGTATTTACTCAAAGAAAAAAGATTAGTTTTTCAGTTGTTTTTTAAATGTAACCCTAAAACACTCCACTATAATTAGCAGCACGAACCCTTGGCTAGAATTTGTGAGACGATGTTTTTATCCAGCAAGTATATAATACCAACTCGGTCCTCGGCCTCACACACGAAATAGGGAATTTAGTTGATGGTAAAAACATGCAGACGGAGGGGGACTGTCCCGGTAGCTATCAGTCTGACGAGTTTAGTTCCACAGCCCGACGTTTACCAAGTGAAAAAAGGAGTGAGGATTGAAATACACCTGCCAGCTCCATCCATACCAGAGTGAGATAGGGAATGAGAGAGAGAGAGAGAGAGAGAGAGAGAGAGAGAGAGAGAGAGAGAGAGAGAGAGAGAGAGAGAGAGAGAGAGAGAGAGAGAGAGAGAGAGAGAGAGAGAGAGAGAGAGAGAGAGAGAGAGAGAGAGAGAGAGAGAGAGAGAGAGGATATGTGTGTGTATGTGTGTGTGTGTATAGTATGATGACTCCGTGCCTTTATACGGTTTCTATTTGTTATATGGTCACCGCTGATATTGAATGGTTATATAAATATTTTCCGCCTTGTATTTACACCAACTCAGTTCCGTGCAAATACATAAAGGTGAAAGAAAGGCAGATAGAGCTCCTCGTCCTTTCTTTCCCATGGCCTAACTTTCTAACTTCCTTCTCATCCATCTTCAGCCTCATCCCACTCCATGTTAATCCCCCCCCCCTCCCCTCCCCATCCCATCCCACCACGCCCCATCTTCACCCCATTCACGTCCCATCCCATCCCATCCCACCACGCCCCATCTTCACCTCATCCATGCCCCCACCTCCTTCCCATCCGCGTCCCATCTTCACCCCATCCCATCCCATCCCACCACGCCCCATCTTC
>JAWQEG010006683.1:0-37508 GCA_033782935.1 Petrolisthes cinctipes | reverse complement strand
CAGGGAGATTCACCATTGATGAGGAAGCAATGTATATCTCTAGACGCATGAACCGGGAAAAGTCCACTCTCGTCAGGCGGCAGGCGGAACAAAAAAATTAAGCGTGCAGTCGACACCGTAACTCTTATACATGTTCACTGTACTTTAGTGGAATTGTAGAAGTCTAGCGAATAAATTACACAACACAACAATATTGTTGCACACACACATACAGGCCAGACGTCGTCTGTTTACAGGAGACAGGGTTGGAGTATCACTGACTCTCCAGAGTTTAAACACTACCATGCATATAGGAGAAATGATGGACACGGAGTAGCAATATACACACACAAATCACACCCACAAACACAAGTAACACGAAGCACTCCTCTGGAAGCCGAGAAATATTTCACAACACCTACGTATCCATCTGCTCTCTTTACTATCCCACGTGCGGCCCATTGACAGTAATTCATTACATAATCCATTTCGTCAGCTTCCTGGTAAAAAATTGGTAGTGTGCGATTTTAATGCCCATCACTGTCATTGAGGAAGCTGGAGGCCAGATGGCAGACATTATACTAAAATCCAACGTCTGTCTCTTGTATGAATGATTAAAAGGTTTAAAATTTAACACAACATTAAACACGCAGTCGAGGCTGCTTCCCAAAACCTCTACCATTCAAAATATGCGTGAAGCACCTTGGTGGTCAACGGATTGCCGAGAGGCATTAATTAAGGAAACGCAATAGGATATACAGGATTTTTGACAAACAACCCACTTAGAACAACTTTTTAACTTATAAACGGGCGAGGGCTGAGGCAAGGAGAGTAATAAATAGAGCTAATAGGGACTCCTGGCGGTCGTTTATGTCCACAGTGAATCGTTTCACTCCACTTACAAAAGTCTGGTCCACTATAAAGATACTAAACAACAAATGCCTATATACCCTTATCACCACTTTCCAAGTGGAAAAGAGCATCTACGACGATCCCGTGGACGTAGCAAACGTAAGTAGTTCACCCAACTACGACCAGCGTTTCCTCCATTGTAAACGCACGGCTGAACTACAAGAATTTGCCACAGAGGATATAGACTGTGGCATACACCCGTGAGTTTACGATAGACGAACTTTTCCTTGCCCTAAGATCGTGTACGGACACCAGTCCTGGACCTGACACCATCAAGATACAGCCGTAGGAGATACCAAACTTCGGCGTCAACACATCATGGCTTCCAACATCGAAGGAAAAGGTGCCGGAGTTGGAGATACACCACCTGTTTGGTGGTATCATCCGCAGTCACCTGGGGTCCCACTACGTGTACACTGACGGCTCCAAGTCGGATGAATGTGTGGGTGCGAGTGTATGGTCGAATGAATGGGAACTTAGATATAGATTGCCGACACAATCATACTCAGCAGAACTCTTTGCAATAGACAAAGCCATAGACTATGCAATAACCTCTCGTCACGACTCAATTGTAATTTTCTCAGACTCACAGTCAGCTCTTCAAGCAATTAAATCAAGTCAAACTATTTCCAATGAAATTCAGGGTCGCATCATTAACAAGTTGCATTTATGCAACAAGTCCTTCACTCTTAGCTGGGTGCCCGGGCATTGTCGTATCTATGGCAATGAACTGGCAGACTTCTTAGCGAAATCGGCGGTAGATCTGGAAGGGATTTGGGACGTCCCTCATGAACTACAGACATATCTATTCCTTGGGAAGAAATCAATTAATTGTATGTTTCGTATATATTGTATGATATGTTAGCTAGGTTTAGCGATTGTCTAATATAGGCTTAGCAGTTTGTCTATCGAGGTTTAAAGATTGGATTGAATAGGTATTAGTTTAGTTAGCTATTGGTTGAGTAGGTACAGTTGAGCAAGTAGGAAATGCAAAATAAATATGGTTGTATATTGCAACATCTGACAGTTCTTTGTAATAAATCCTCGTATCTCTATAAATGAATCACTGGGAACCAAGAGCCAAAGTAAGGTGGAACGTGATTGACTGAACTTTGAGTGGTGGTGAAGATATTACCATATACAGCTAGATATTTCTTGCACTTTCTACTTGCTCAACTGTACAGTCTCCTCCACTCCCGCTTTCGACAGTTCAGCGTTGCCAACGTATACACCCAGCATCGTGTGAGCTACCAGTTCCGACTCTCGCATCTGAAACACCTGCCATCAAGCCTTATTCTTACTAGCAGGTGTTTCGGATGCGAGAGTCGGAACTGGTAGCTCACACGATGCCGAGTGTAGGCTATACGTTGGAAACGGTGAACTGGTGAAAGCGGGAGTGGAGGAGACTGTACATAGGTAAGTTTATTAGCTAGTATGTAGAATTAACCCGTAAAATGCGATATATGATTTACTATCGTAACCAATGGGGTTAGAGGTGAAGCCATTGCGCATATGCTACCATCGAGAATTTGGAAAGTTCTTTCATAAAGCACCTCAGTGACCTACCCTTCCACAGGAAGGGTAGGTAAGTCTCACCCTGCCTCCACGTGGTAACCTCGGGGGACACCTCCCTGTTTGTATCATAATTTTATTTTTGTAGAGGCTGGAGGTAGAGCTAAAGGGGGAGACTGTGTGGGGGCACAATAGGTTCCACCACATATAGGTTTTAATTTCCATTTTAATAAGTCTAGGGACAAAAGTATTTTTTAATTATAATTGTAATTATTGTTAAAGTGTTAATTGTGCAAATTTTTGTGTATTTTATCCGTCTTTTATTATTATTATCTAATGTTTTAATTATTTTTAGTATTTTAATATTTTTGATGTTTTTAATAGTGTCTGAGACGAATTTTTTTTTAAACTGTTTTTGTAATTTATTTCTAAAAGTGTTGATCGTGCATATTTTTTTGTCTTTTATCTGTCTTTTTTTATTATTTAGTGTTTTTGTGGAAGGGCTTGACAATCTTGATGGCCCGTGTCCCTCCGGGAATGAGCGCTGCGTTGGCCTTGCCAGCCACCAGCGGCCCCCCAATGGAGGGACGGATGGCTGCGACTAGTGGCGGGGAAGGGTCTCCAATCTGTCCCCGTGGGGGAGGGGGGAAAGGGGATGAATACCTGAGAGTACTAGCGATCAATGATGTGAATGGAATGGTGAATCAGGTGAAAAGGAGAGAGATAGTGGGGTGTGCTAGGAGTAGAATAGATGTGTGTGGGGTGACCGAGACACATATGAAAGGATGGGGGGTGGAAGAGTGTAGGGATGGAGGAAAGAGTAAGTTGTGGGAAGGAATGGAAGGAGGCGTGATATGGACTGGCATGAATGAAAAGAGTAAAGGGAGAGGAAAGGAAGGGTGCGCATTGTTGGTGTCTGGGAGGGTGTGGAAGGGAATGGACGGACATGGAAGGAAGGGAACAACGATAGTGTGGATGACTGGCAAGATTGGTATTGTGAAGTATGCATGGGTCTGCGCGTATGCTCCAGTGAAAGCGCAGACCAAGGTGGGAAAGATGAAAATGAAAGTTTTGGGATGAAGTGAATGAATGTCTGAGAAGTTTTGAGAAAGGGAGGAGGATAGTGCTTGTGGGTGATATGAATGGGAAAGTAGGGAATGAGAAAGTAGGAAGTGTAGTTGGCAAGTGGTGTGTAAATGGTATAAATTAAAATGGTGAGTGCCTGATGGATGTGTTTGCCGAAGCGGAGTTGTTCCTCGCCAACACCTGCTTCGAGCACAGACTGATCCATAGGTACACGTGGAAGAGGAGAGATGAAAGGGTAGAGCAAATGAGTTTGATTGATTACGTAGCTGTGGATGAAAGGATAAGGAAAGATGTGATGGATGCGAGAGTAGTGAGAGGAATGTTCCAGTGCTCTGACCACTATGCAGTGTTGGCAAGGATTAGGTTCAGGGTAAAATGGGAGTATGGTAGGAAGGATAGAGGGGGGAACAAGAGGGAGGTGGCAAATGGAAGATTTAATGACATCAAGTATAGAGAGGAATATAAGAGGAGGGAGGGTGAGGTGCTGGAAGATGCAAGGTTGAATGTAGGGGAGAGAGTGGGAGTGAATGATGTGTATGAAATGTTTAAGACACTAGTATTGAGGACAGCAGCAGAGGTAGTGGGATACACGACACAGAAGAGGGACAAGAAAGGGAGCGCTTGGTGGTCAGAAGAAGTGAAAGATGCTGTAGAGAAGAAAAGGAATGCATATAGGAGAACGTTACAGAGGAATGTGTCAGAGGAAGTGAAAGAGAGGTGGAAGAGAGAATATAATGTATGTAAGAGACAAGTGAAGAGGATGATGAGTGAGAGTAAAAGGAGAGTGGATGAGGAGTTTGGTAGGAAACTGAGTGAAAAGTTTAAAGAGAACAAAAATTATTTTGGAAGGAGGTGAAAAGAGAAAGAGGAGAAGGAATGTCTGGTAGCGTGAGAATGAAGAGAATGGAGTTACTGTGAGCGGAAGTGAGGAAATGAAAGAAGTGTGGAAGAGGCATTTTGATGGTTTGATGAATGATGGGATGAAGGCATGTGGTAGACAACAGTTTATACAGGGAGAATTAGAAAGGGAAGATGTTAGGAGAGCAATAGGAAAGTTGAAGATGGGAAAGGCACCAGGGGTGGATGGGATAACTGCTGAAATGTTAAAGTGCCGGCTGGAGGTAGTGGTGGAGTGGATGTTGCTTATATGCACATTGGCTTGGAAGCAGGGAGAGGTGCCAGAGGATTGGAGAAGAGCCATAATTGTCCCTTTGTATAAGGGGAAGGGGAGTAAGGAGGAGTGTGGTAGCTATATGGGAATAAGCCTTCTTAGTATACCGGGGAAGGTGTATGGGAAGGTTCTTACTGAAAGACTGGTTGAAGTAACAGGGAATAAAGTTAATGAGGAGCAGGGAGGGTTCAGGAAGGGTAGAGGTTGTGTGGACCAGATATTTGCAATAAAATCAATAGTGGAAAAATAACATTGGGACGGGTAGGAAGTTGTATGCTGCCTTCATGGATTTGGAGTAGGCATACGACTGAGTGGATAGAAAAGCTATGACAGAGGTGTTGAGAATTTATGGTGTTGGTGGGTCGTTGCTGAAGGGCATTGAGGCCTTTTATGCGGTGCAAAAGCATGTGTACGGGTAGAGGGTGGTTTAAGTGAAAGTTTTATATTAGTGTAGGGCTGAGACAAGGGTGTGTTATGTCACCATGGCTGTTCAATATATATATGGATGGTTCAATGAGAGAGATGAAAGCCAAAGTGAATGGCCTGGGGGTAAAATTGAGGCTGAATGAAGCAAATTAGTCCTTGATGGCAAGTTTATTTGTAGATGATACTGTGTTGATGGCTGAGAGTGAAAGGGAGTTGTAGAGAGTGGTGGACGACTGTGTGTAAACGAAGGAAACTGAGGGTGAATGTTGGTAAAAGTAAAGTGATGGTATTTGAAAGAGCAGAAACTGAAGTGATTGACTTTGCTACATCTTACAGAGTCGGAGTACCAACTAGGACGAAGTGTGAGATAACTCTGAGAGGTGAGTGGATGGAGGATGTGAAGGAGTTTAAGTACAGTCGCGGCACATAGTCCTTGATCAGGGTGTAAGGGGAAGTCTGGTCAAGGATTATGTGCCGCGACTGTACCTGGGTACAGTTATGTGTAAACATGGGAGTATGGAAGGACAAATTAGGGAGAGAGAAGTGAAGGGTAGACAGGTCATAAGATAACTGGGGAAGATTATGAAGGGCAGAAGTGTGAGTATGGAAGTGAAAAGAGGACTGCGAAATAGTTTAATCCTGCCAACACTGACATATGCGTCGGAGACAAGGACTTGGAGTAGGGCTTATCAGTCTAGAATTTGTGCAGTGGAAATGAGTTATTTGAGAGGAGCATGTGGACTTACAAGGCGGGATGGAGAAAGTAATGAGAGTGTGTATGAGAGATGTGGTATGAGTGAGAAGGCAACTGGTATTGAGTGTGGAGTGGTTGAGAGAGTGAAGCGTAATACATTGAGATGGGTTGGACCTGTAGAGAGAATGCAAGGTGGGGAGTTTGTAAAGAAGGTGTATGGAAGTGAAGTTGTGGGACCTGGTGTGAGAGGCAGACCGCCGGTTAGATGGCAGAACAGAGTGGAAGAGTATGTGAAGGAGAGAAACGTGAGGGACAACAGGGGAGGGCTTGACCAAGTGAGGAGGGAGAGTTGGAACAGGGAAAACTGGAGGCACTTCTGCCGTGGCCACCCCCTTGGGGAGAGTTCCCGGAGGGAACGAGGCGTCACTGCCGCGTCAGAGCTATAGATAGATAGATAGATAGACTAGCGGAGGTACCCTGCGTTACCCAGCAAAGATGCCTATATGAATAAAGACTAAGGAGACATTTTATAGTTTAGCGAGCAACTTATTATCTTAGCGAAAGGTGTTTTCATTGATATACAGTCAGGACCATTATAACAGTTAGATGTTTGCTTTTATTAAAACTTTTTACTGAGACATGTCATGACGATGTCATGGTGTCATGCATATGGGTGTCATGTCCAGGCTATTAAACCATGACATCTGTCATGGGCCTGGCCCAGGCTTTGGGGTAGCTGTAGTATGGCTTAAAAAAGTTGGTGCCATTTTCAAAAAATAATTGCTTCAAACACGCTTTGAAGAAAAAAAGTTAAAAAAAAAAAAAAATGAAAAATCTCAACCCGATTTGTTACTACAGGTACCCCAACGTCTGGACCAGGTAATAACCCGATATTATGTCATGATAGCCAAGACATGAGGCCATCTTTTGACCTGACATGTCATGGCACCTCTCATTACTGAGATATGAAATCTCAAAAAATATTTTGTGAAATAAGCACCAACTTTTTTAAGCCATACTACAGCTACCCCAAGGCCTGGGCCAGGCCCATGACCGATGTCATGCATAACACCATGACATGGTCATGACAGGTCTAAGTAAAAAGTTTAATTAAAAGCAAACGTCTAACTGTTATAATGGTCCTGAATGTACATATTGTGTTAATAACAGATTTTAAGAGTGTCTTGGCAAACAAAATTTTTTGTCATCCAATCTTTGGTCAGAATGAAGAGCTTGTAATTTAATAAAGTTGCGCCCGAGACTGACTGAATTTCCAAATAGCCTTTTTGCCTTCTCCAGCTCCAACGGAAAATTTTCGTTCGAGCTCTTCTTTATTGTTTTAACCGATAAATAGAATATTTGATATTCTAACGTTATTTTACATCAAGTTACGTAAAAAAAAAACCTTTGCCGGCGGTGCTGATTCATATTACAGTATATAGTTTTGGGAGTGTAATTGTTTTTTTTAGTGGATTTATAGTAGATGATGTAATTTTTACGTGGAGTTACGTCATGTTACGCCATACCAAAACCTTCGCCTGGTGATGGTGATTCAGAATATATTTGGGTTTTGGATGTAGGTGTAACTGTTTTCGATTTAAAAGCGGACAAACAGAGACAGTTTGCCATTTATAGTATAGTTATAATAACGGAATGATGGATTATAAAAAAATCGTTGGAAACAAATGTATTTTCCATTTCTGAGGCTATTTTTAGACTTTACCACAATGAAAATGTTTAGAACACTGTGAACACTTTATTCCACTTTGTCCACCCCGTAGGGTGGGTATTGCCTGTTAAGATGTAGGCAATACTATAATGGTTTGGGTGCCCCTTCGGCCCTCATCACTCTCTTTCAGTTCTTCAAATGTCCCTCTTTTTCTTTTATATATTTATTTTAGCCTCTGGCTAGCACAGTGGTAGAGTCCACGGCTGCAGTTCCTATGGTCCAGCGTTTGGTCCTTGCTCTAGAAACGGTAAATATATTTCACTGATGCCAGAGGTTACCACCTCTATGAGCAGGGGATGGGGGGGGGGGGGTTTCAGTCGACTGTCCACGTGGGTGGAGAGGTACTGGGCCACTCATCATCTTTGTGATGTGTGCTATAGTTGTGTTTCATACAGGCTAGTGTGTGCTTCATTCTGTCCCATTGACTGCCACTCGTTTGCGGACCTTTACCCTTTATTTCCTTCCTGTTTGCTGTCTCAACTCTCTATCGCCTTCTTCTGGCGCTATATGACCATGGTGTTGCGGCGCCTACATTAATATTAATCAATCAACCACGTTGCCCACCGTGGTTGTTGCACGTTTGGTGTTCGCTACTGTTAATGCAATGGTAATGATTATTCTGCATGCCTTTATTTTTAACATATTATAAAATTATGAACCTTTGTAGTAATTGTATTCCTTTGTATACTCTGACTCCTTCCTCACTCAGCCCTGTAGGGGGGTATTGACTGCATTAGTGATGGGGGCAATACTTTAAGGGTTTTGGCGCCCCTTCGGCCCCAGTCACTAGCTTTTAGTTTTTCAACTGTCCCTCTTTTCTCTCTGTTTCCTTCCTGCTTGCCGTCTCACCTCTCTATCACCTTTTTTTGGCGCTATATGACCTCGCTGTTGCAGCGCCTAATATCAATCAATCCCTCACTCAGTGTTACCGACACAGTTGAAACATACCTCTCGGCACATGGTCACAAATTTTTAGTAGCTCGAATGTACATTATTATATATTTTTCTTTTAACTTAATGTACTTATTGAGGGCTGTACTAATTGCATCACAAACCTCTGTTACAACATACATCCTGAATGTGTGTCCGAGTTACCTAATGCCAGAGACCGCTTACAGTTTCTTTTGTCTCTACTTATTTGATTGCCAATCATTTGCATCAATATATCAAAATCAAAAGAGATATCCTTGAGAAAGTTTGCAACACTACTTGATCATGTAATGTTAGTGACTGGAGACAAGCATCACCCTCTATGACACTGGTCACGGTAGCTTGCTGTCCTGCACTGTTAATGTTGTTAGCAGCAGCTGCTAGCAAGGCTTCCTCACACATCGACATGACCCTCTCATCTCCAGATATCCAGTGTGGACGGCTTCGCCAAGTCGACTCTTGTTGCTTGCAGGTAATTCCCAAATACTGCAGCTGTTATCGTACCAGCGAGGGTGTTTTACGACGTTCGGTGGCCTTCTAGTTAGTGCCTCAAACTCAAATCGGAAGTGTAAATATTCTCAGGCCCTCACCTGAGAGGATCGATCTCCCGACCTCTAGGTTACGAGTCCAGAACACTAACCACTCGGCCACCTCCCCTGCAATAGATAAGTATCTAAATGTCGATTGGTATGTTTTGAGCAGTGATTTCAATTTTTCTGCAGACCATAGTTTTTATGTTGTCTGTGTGGACGTGATGCTAGATCAACTTCGGCTGTCCCCTTTTATCCTGTGCAGAAACTATGAGAGCTTGTGAAACATCTCTGTGTCGTATTTAGTCCGTTAACTGCTATGGTAGGATAGAGAAACCATTCCTGTATCAGCGGCAGCTGTATTTCCTGATTTGATGAACATGTGGTGTGAGAGGTGTTACAAATTTAGTAGACAAAATGTAAATGTTGTGGTGATACAATGGTAATGTGTAAAATTATATAATGGCGTTTACATATATGTGTTATATATCTTCTTGGAGCATAATCGATTCTACATTTTATGGTATACAATAGTATTAAATGCATTGCACTGGTGCAACGGTGCAAGCATGCAAATCAAGAAAATTATAGTAAGCCTAAGCAGGGAGCGGTCATCCTGTCAGGTCACGGGTCAAGTGCTTTATTATACCTGACTGAGAATGAGGCTGCCTGTTACAATTTTAGGGAATACTGATGGATATTGTCATGTACACAACACACGCACTCTCTCTCTCTCTCTCTCTCTCTCTCTCTCTCTCTCTCTCTCTCTCTCTCTCCTACATTACATGAAAACTATAGAAACCCTTCCCTTCACTAGCAGTCTTATCCTTCCATTATTAATCTCCAGGGGTGTGTGTGTGTGTGTCCTGAAAAATATAATATAGATAATTATAATACTTTTAGGCCTCGAACAGCCTGCGGTGCAAAGAATGAGAAGGACTTTTAAGTGAAAGAGATGAGTCAAGAGGAACAGTGAGCATGTGAGTAGAAAGGAAAAAGGTTAGGGGTGGTAGAAGTCAGAGGTTGAATGTGTGAAAGCGACAGAGAGGTTCAAGAAGGTGAAGGGCAAGGTGGAGTAAAGGCATAGAAAAGGGGAGGGAGAAAGTGTAGTGAATAATACAAAAGCTTAGTACATATTGTAAAGCACACACACACACAAACACACGAACCAAACCGACCAATCTTAATCAAGCTTATTTCCTTATCCTCCTTCTCTCTTCTTCCATCCCTCAACCGCTCAGTCTCTTTAAAGGCTCTCACCACCCTGCTATGGAACTATAACATCTATTGGTGTAAAAATACTTGAAAAGAAAAATATTGCAAGACACAATTACAGCATAATTAATTGGGTTGATAACATTTTAATCCAACTTGATTTCCCAAATAATTTTTTTTATCTTTTCTTGCACATTTTTTCGATTTTTGTTATTAGCTTATATAATAACTTTCATTCATATTTCTTTTATATTCTCCTTTTCCTCTATTCCTTTCTGTCTGGGTCGGCAGATGTTGGGGAAGGGGGTCTCTGCACAGTCGTGGGCAAACTTTCGAGCCATTGGGGCTGCTTTTTAAAACGAGTGAACCGTGGGGGATGAGGTACCCCGCCCAAGGCGACCATCGCTCGGCCCCCTCATCTGCCGGTAGGTAGTAGCTCTTGGCTCCTGGAGCCAATCTAACAAAATTAATTTTATATGGATGACGAAAACCCCTACCTCTTCCTAGAGCGGTGGTCGACCAGACCCTCGAGACGTCACTCACTGGTCGTGGTTGTATGTAGAAGGCTGCAAATAAAAGAAGACCTAGCAGGTCGGGTGTTGTGTCGACGAACCCTGTTAGCGATTTGGATACGTTAATGTTGACGAATGTATTCCGTTCGGCGGCAAAAGTCGTGTTGCCTCACTCAGCACGACTTCAAGGATAACATAAAGGTTAATCATCGAATAAACACATTGACCGTACAGAAATACGATATCCAGGGGAGAAATTAATATACTTCTCTGTTTTTCAGTTTACGAGCCCGTAAAGCTTATTTTCCATACTTATTTTATGACTCGGCAGATGTAGCGACAGGACATTTGCCCCCGACTGTACTTGCATCCCTTTCCTATGCCGCTATCCACTCCATTTGTAAGTGTTTTGGAGTGGTTCTTCGTATCCGAATCACTTATGACAATGACTGCAGATCTAATCGGTGCTTTATTGGTATAGTGAAACCAGCACAGCTGGATTGCTATAGAATACGCCCCTTCTCAAGCCCAGGCCCCGTATAGGCATAATCTGGGTTGGAAGGGTCTATTCCGTGATGATCATCAGAAGTAAATAAAAATTCAAATCTGGCGCTGTACTGATAGTGGAGCCACCTGGTGGTGGCGTGGTGAGGTATTAGCCCCGCTCCGCGCTCTCAGGCAATCGGTCACTCTGTCGCGGAACACGTCCCAGTCAACATCCTCGCTCCTCGCTGCTACACTATGGTATTGTGTCACGTGTTCCTGCTATTGTTTCTTTTGTGTTCTAGTGGCTGGCCTGCTTTGCAGATGTATAGTGTGTGTGTGTATTCTAGGAGGGTTTAGGTGTGTTTGTGGGTTTTTTTTCTTCTTTAGGACTGAGTTTTCTCTTCCCTAAGCGAAGGGGGCTTTTGGGCCTCCTTTTTCGGAGTTTTTCTCCTTCATTCCCCCCTTTCACCTTCCCTCCTGCCACTAGTACATTCATTGTGTGTGTTTTATCGGGGTTTCTGGGGTTTTTAGCGAGGTTAGCGTCACCACGTGGGGCCTTCGCCTCCCCACGCGGTGTGCGTGTGGGGTCTTTGCAGCCCTTCCTCTTGCATTCCCCGATTATTGTGTGTACCCTCTCGGTAGGGGGGAGTGAGAATTGTGCCCTGGTTCTCTCTTCCTCCTCCGTGCGGGGTTTTTTAGTGATTTTTGGTGTTTTTCCAGTGGTTTTAGCCTGGGTTGTTACAACTCAGGCTACCGGGCCCCCTCCATTCCCCCTCCTTCGGGATCCCTCTGTCCGGGGGGTCTCTTTTACTCGCTCCATGTGGTGGGCTGTTTTCTGGTTTTACGCGGTTTTTCCATGGCGGGTGTGCGTGAGTTTGGGGGGTCGTGTCCTGGCCCCCGGGTTCAGCGGGTGTTTCCCGCGCTACTTCTCCTTGCTTGGGGGGGTTCCCGTGTCTTCTGTGTTCCAGTGTCTGCACGTGTTAACCCATGTTTGTGTATTCTTTTCTTCCTCAGCCTACTCGTGCCCTTTGTGCTGCTTCGGGATGTACCGTGCGGGTCTCTCCTGACTGACACCTGCACTGTTCGCCTCACGCACCCTGCTTCACTCCCTTGGGTTACGACCCTTTGGCGTGTGGTGTGTGCCGCCCCTGGGCTGAGTTGTGTCGGGTTACCTCCCCTTCTGCCCGCTCCAAACTCCCTGCCCTTGCTTCTCTTCGTATGGCGTGGACGAGGGCTAGGAGAATGGCCCATAAACGAGACGGTTCTTCTTTGGCGTGGGTGGACCCGATTTTGGGAGCGGACCTGGGTTTGTTCAGGACCCGTTACCCTTCTTCCTGTCTCTCGGAGTCTCAGGGGCTAGAACCTCCTGAGGCCCGAGAGATTGAGCCTCCTTCCCTCGACGGTACTACGACTCCTTCTCGGGGCTTCGCCCCCCGGGAAACGAGCGAGTCTGTCGCGCTGGTTCCCCCGACTACCTCACCGGTACAAGGGCCCAGCAGGGAACCTCCAGCTTCGCCTCCTTCTAGAGCCGGCTCCTCAGGTCTCTCTAGGGGACGCAAGCGTTCGGCTAAAAGGTCCCGCCACTCCAGGAAGTCCCGGGCTCGTCGCTGTTCTCCTTCCTCTTCATCTTCATCGTCTTCTTCTTCCTCTTCTTCGTCGTCGGGGAGCTCTCCTTCGCCCGCCCGCAAATCCCGCAAGGGTAAGCGGGGGGGGGGACAGCCCCTCGTCGAGGAAGATAGTGAAGATCTTCCACACCCTTATTCCTCACGCTTTTCCTGGGGTCTCCACCGCGCAGCCTCCGGCTGTCGCTCCGGAACCCGCTCCTTCTCCCACCCTTCCCCCTCATCCCGTTTCTGCTCCCGTCGAGGGCGCGAGTCCTCCCGGGGATATGGGAGTCATTATCGTTCCTCCCGTTTCTCCGGGACTCGAGGCTCCGTCAGGAGACGTAGCTGAGGAGTTGGTTACCTCCGCACCTCCATCCCCGTCACCCCCTCCTGCGGGCGACGGATACCTTCCCTACTCTTGGGCTCTTCTCCCTCCTGCCTGGACCCACTCTTCGGAGGAGGGCAGACTGGTGGCTTGGTCTCCGGACACGGCTCAGCCAGACATGTGGACCCGGAGGGATGACGTCCAGGTGAAGTGGGGGGCGGATGAGAAGGGCGACGCTATTCCCTTCTACAAGGTCCGTCCTATCTCAGCGCCCGTACCCACTTCATCGAGAGTGTCCTCTGCGGCTACCCTGGACGCGATGGGTTTTCTGGTGGAGTACAGCCAGTTACACTTGTCCGAGGCTTGGAGGATTGACCGCTCCCACGGGAACACGGCAGTCCTCCATTCCCCGGACGCGTACCTCCCGGGGGATAAGGGCGAAGGGGACCTGGACATCCCAGCCCTTCTCCTTAAGTCCCTGGACCACCAGAGGCACAGCGCGACCAGGAAGCCACCTCCTCCGTCTTTCCCCGTCATCCTCCCTCATTCCCGTGCCCCCCCGGGCTTGAGGGAATGCCTGTGGAAGACGGAGAAGGAGCCTCCGGTCCCCTATCAGCTGAAGGAGCCCGATGGCAAGTTGCGGCAGGCGGAGTCTGCTGCCCGCTTGGAGTTGGCCCACACCATCTCCACGGGGGCAGCCGCTGCACTTATCCGGGACTGCCTCAACGCCCTCACCAACACCTACCACGAGATGTCGGGTATACAGCTAGCGTGAGTACCTTACTCTTGTGTCATGTTACTTAAGGGATATGGGGTAGAGGGTCTCCCTGTTACTCCCGGGTACATATTCCCGGGTTCGCTCGGTTTTTCCTTGTTTACCCCTTACAGTGACACCCTCTCTTCCATGGCCACCGTGATGGAGGGCGTGGCGGCGATGGCAACCCACAACATGCAAGAGGAGGCGAAGGTTTTCGCCGAAGCGAGACTGGCAGCCCGCCAGGCGGTGGCTAAATCTGCGCCGGAAATGGCATTGAGGGGAGTGGTGCGAGCTGCCCCCCTTTCCCCTGCCCTCTTTGATCAACCGGCGACAGATACAATCTTCGCCTCGCTCCCAGCGGTAATCAACTTACCAAAACCCTCTACCTCCAAGTAAGTACCTCTCGTTGTTCTACTTACCTGAGTTATTTTCACGGGAGGTGAAATGGAAGGAATATTCGGTTCTACTTTGGTTCCTAATCATTCTGTTTGTCCGTAGGCCACGAGCCCCACAGCCATCCAGACCAGCATACCATCCCCGAAGGCCCTCCCAGCCTTCCAGACTGCCGAGGCCCTCGTACCCCACTTCCCCGAAGGCACACAACAGGCCCTCCCAGAGGGGCCAGCAGCCTTTTCGAGGGAGGGGACAGGGCTCCAAGCACTACAGCAAGCCCAAGTCCTCCTTCAACCACCCCTCCCAGAAGGACCGCTCCACTTGAGGGTCCCACTCTGGGCTGCCTCACAGGGTGGTCAGCAGCCTGGCCCTCCCACGGCTGGGCAGCAAGGATAATTCGCCAGGGCCTGTCATGGCCCTGGATAACTGTTCCGGTGAGTAACTGTTATCTCTCCTATTCTGACATATGACTTATGCCTAATCCCGTCCTTGGGTTCCCGTTAGGTCAAAATCAGAGTTTCCCTTGCGGTCAAAATCTCTGCCTCTCCCGTCATTTACCCTCCAACCATCCCCGGGTCTCTCGGGCCCCGGGGACTAGGATTAATTGTACTCTCACAGACACCTGTCTTTTCCCGTTACAGCCACTACGTCTACCTCCTGCCTCAACCAAAGTGTCACTTTCGGTCGTCCTGTATGTGTTAGAAATGCGGGAAAAAGGGGTAGTGGAGCGGGCGACGGGAAGGGTCTTTCTTTCTCGATAATTCACGGTCCCCAAAAAGGACCAGGGAAAAACGAGATTAGTGATGGACCTGAGCAAACTAAACAAATTTGTGAAAACCTTACGTTTCAGGATGGTTTCGGTTGCTCAGGTCCGCACAGTTCTAAGGAAGGGAGACTGGTTAGCATCCCTGGATCTCAAGGATGCGTACTGGCACGTCCCGATCCACCCCAGGTTTCGCCGTTTTCTGGTTTTCCAGGTGGGGACCGAGACGTTCCAGTTTACCAGGCTCCCTTTCGGTCTTTCTCTAGCTCCTCGAGTCTTCACAAAGCTCGTGAGGGTGGTGGCATCCCGTCTGGCAGAGGCGGGTGTCCCCACCCTCATGTACCTGGACGATTGGTTGCTTCACGCCCCTTCCAAGGAGCAGGTAGCAAACAACGTCCGGGTAGCGAGGGGAGTGCTAGAGGAAATGGGGTTCCTGTTGAACATCCCCAAGTCCTCTCTCACTCCCACTCGCAAACTGTGTTGGCTAGGAATAGAGTGGGACTCTCTTTCGGCCACCCTCTCTCTCGCTCCAGACAACGCCCGCCGGACCCTTCGCCACGTCCGCCAGGCGCATTTTTCCCGTACTTTCTCTCGCCGCCAGTGGGAATCATTGCTCGGGTCCCTAAATTTCGCGGCCCCTGCAATGCCCCTGGGACGACTGAAACACAGGAGGCTGACGCGGGAGGTAAACCTCCACCTTTCCCCCGCACACAGGGACCTTCCCAGGCAAGTGTCCCCCTATCTCCACCGCATCCTTCGCCCCTGGCTACGTCCCAGTGCCCTGCGTCAGCGGGTCCCCTGGTTGTTCCCTCCCCCAGGGATCACGGTGGCGACAGACGCATCGGACGTAGGCTGGGGGTACCAGTCTTGCCTGGGACATCAGCGTTGCGGGGGATGGAAGGAAGGGGAGAGGCTACTACACATCAACGCCCGGGAGTTGATGGTAGCAAAGGAATGGCTCAACAGACACCCTCAGTTTGCCAGGATAGGCGTCCGCTTCGATATGGACAACGTTGCGGCCGTGCAGTGCCTGCAGAAACAGGGCACCGCATGGTCGGAAATTCTCCTGTGCCTGTCAGAACAGATTTTTGCAATAGCGGCCAAGAGGTGCATTCACCTCTTGGCCCGCTACGTGCCAGGGCGGGAGAACTATTGGGCGGACGCCCTATCCAGGTTCAGGGAGACGTCAGTCGAGTGGCAACTGCGTCCCCTTGTGTTCGAGTCTCTCTGCCTTCGCCACCGGAGGTGGACCTATTCGCCTCCCCATCCACGGCCCTACTTCCTCTGTTCCTGACATTCTCATCCAGATCAGAGGCGGGAAGCCTTCACAGAGGACTGGAACAGGTGAGGGCATCTCTACCTCTTCCCACCCCCAGCTACGTCAGTCCTCTTGAAGGCGATCCTCAAGCTGCGCACATTCAGGGGGAGGGTACTCCTCATAGCCCCCCTCTGGCCAGCACAGCCATGGTTCGGAGAATTGTCCTGGTGGTGCCCTCATCCCCTTCAGTTGGGATCGGCGTGCCTCTCCAGCACCCTGTCTGCACCACTCCAAGCGTCACTGAAACTACACGCTTGGAGTTTCTACGGGGAGTCCTCAGCAAAAAAGGTTCACTAAGGAGACAGTGGACAAGATGTTGAGGGCTCATCGTCAGTCGTCGGTGCGACAGTACGAATCGTGCTGGAAAAGATTCCAGGACTTCTTGCGAAGACACCCCTCCATGGTCATCTCGGAGGACACAGTCCTGGAATTCCTCACGTGGCTCGCCGATTCCACCAACAGGGCCCCGGCGACGGTGCTTGCGCATCACGCAGCCCTGTCTGATCCCCTCCTCCTGGGTTTTAACATTAAGGTTTCGGAGAGGCCTCTTTCTCTCCTGAGGATGGGGATTCGGGCGGGGACCGCACCTCACCGGGCCCAGACGCCCTCCTGGTCCCTTCACCGCGTCCTTTCCTACCTGACCTTCGAGGGGGTCCCTCTGAAGGTTTGTCACCTCCTCCATAAAGCTCTCTTCCTGCTCACCTTAGCTACAGGGTACAGGGCATCTCAGTTGGCAGCCCTGACCCGTCACACAGCCTTTTCTTCCGTAAGCCCTAACCTTACTTCCTTAACAATCTTCCCCTCTCCTGCGTTTCTAGCTAAGAACGAGCAGGCTGACGACAGAATTGGCCCTCTCGCAGTACCCTCGTTCCTGAGGGATGGAAGTTTCCACCCCCTCTGCCCAGTCCACGCCTTTTCAGCATACGTGGAGGCGACGAGAGGGGCTTCTCCGGACCATCTCTTCTACAACTCTAGGTCCGGTAACCCTCTCTTCCCGAGGTCAATCGCTACTGCTGGGGAAAAATGACCACGGACTAGACTTAACACTTCACTCTGTTCTGAGGTGATTTTACAACAGCCTGCCCCAACTGTGGTAACAATGGAAGTACACCCCTGTTGGGTGGTGTAATACTCCTTAAGCATATTAATATGGAACCTGAGAGTAATCTCCACAATTCCTCCATCATAGCATTGACTGCCTCGGTCGGACAATACCTGCTTTGATATGCCGACACGACAGAATATATCCAACAAGGCTTCAGCCACTGTAGTGGCTTCTATATCACGCATAGGCACTGCTTCAGGCCATCTGGTCGCGAAATCTACACAGGTAAGAATATACTTGGCACCGTCCGTAGCCCTCGGAATAATCGATCCAACGATATCAACCGCTACCCTCTCAAATGATTCTGAGATAAGCTGTAGTGGTTTAAGAGGTGCGCGCTCACCCGACCCCGGTCACACGTTTTCTGACAAACGTCACATGACCTCAACATTCTTCCTATCTCTCTCCCCATACCTGGCCAATAGAAATGAGACTGAATCCCATCAATTGTTTTCCTCATCCCCATATGACCCCCTAATGTGAGAGTCTCGCTCCAGAACAGGTGGAGTGTGGACGTACTCGTGGCGCTCTGCCTCCATTCTCGTTTGTGTTGTTGTTTTGTGTTGTTTTGGAGCTCTTGTTTGTGTTTTTTGTGTTGTATGTGAGTTCTTGTTTGTGTGTTGCTGTTTCTGTGGTGTTGCTGGTGTTGTTTGCCTGTTGTGGTTCTGTGTATAGTTTTGTTGTGATTGTCTGTGTGTGTGTGGGTGTGTGTGTGTGTGTCCCTGGCTGATTGAGTGTTTAGTTGTTTGTGTTGTTGTTTCCTTTCCATCTAGGCCTTGCCTGGCCTGATGGAGAGTGCGGATTCCTGCTTGGAGGCCGACTTGGCAATGTCGGAGGAAGACGAGTCTCCAATTGAGGATCACTGGCCTGAGCTGCCTTCTCGTAACCCTCCCCCCCTCTCCTCGGTCACTCCGCAGCACAGGTTGCAGCCGTCCACCTCCTCAACCTCTACCAAGCGACCTGTTGATGCCTCGTCCGACTCCTCGCAGGATTCCGATGGTGTGGACTGTTTACCTCCAGCTGCCAAGACTGCCAAGGGTGCTTCAGCTGTGCACGACGTACCTTCTCTGCCTCACCCTGGTGTTTCTTCTTTGTATACCAACTCCTTGCCCTCGTCCAACCTTCCTGCTTTTGCCCCGAGAGATGCCTATGTCAAACTCTCCTTCTCTGGAAACCCATCTACAGGCACAAAGCTGCGTTGGTTGTCTGATGTCAACAGGGCCTTCCAGTTGCAGCGTGAACTGGCTGAAGTCAAGATGGCTGCTGTCACCTCCCGGTTTGTCTACATCTCTAGGAAGCATCAGGACATCATTGATAGAGTGAAGGCTGGTGAATTTTTATCTCTGCCTCTCATTCTTGAAGACTCACCTGAGAGGCCTCGTAAGTTCCCTAGCTACATCCTCACCCGTTTTCCTATTGATGTTGACCCGAAACTTGCCAAAGGATACCCTGGTGTGTACTTTGCCCGTCGTTTTTTCCAAGATGGTTCCCCCATTAGCTGTATTGTTGTTGTCTGGAGTCAACCCGATCCACCTCCAAATGAGATTTCCTTTGATTTCCTCCATTGTCTTCCACCGTGTGAGGTGAGGAAACTTCATAATGACCAGCCTTGGTGCTACAGGTGCTGGGGAGTTGGGCATATCTCCCGGTACTGTTCTGCCAGGCCGAAGTGTGCATGGTGTGCGGCCGACCATGATTCCAAGACGTGTCCTGTCAGGGGTGAACCATCACGTCCTGCTGCCTCCACCTATGAGCCTTCACCTCCTGAAGATACGTCTCGATGAAAGTGTCCACGATGCCTTCAGCCAGTGGTTAACGTGTGGCATGGATGTACTCGACGTAAGGTCCAGGCTCGTGTCTCTACTATTGCTCCGCCTCCACCACCAACACCACCACCACCACCTCCCCAGTCTGCTCCTCCTACCAACCCTGCCTCACCTCCTGACCTGGCCCTCCGCAAGTCTGTTGCTACCCTCATGGCACGATGTACGGCTCTTGAAAACCGCTTTTCTGCCCTTGAAGCCAGGATTGATGGGCTGGTTGCCGCTCAGGCTGCCAATGACTCCAAACTCTCCACCTTGGTCGAGGCTCAGCAGGCCATCATCTCAACTGTCACTACCCTTACCGAAAAGATGGATACTGTTGCATCTCGCCTTGAAAAGCTTTTCGAGTCAGTCCCTTCTCCTGGTCCATCTTCTTTTCCAGGTCGCTCATCTGCCCCCACTCACCGGACTTCTACCTCCAAATACAGAGTTCGCTAGTGATTGGCGGCTGGATGTCATCTCCTGGAATGTATGTGGTATCACCAGTTATGCTAAGCTCACTCAACTCAAGGCCTATGTTTTTCGTCATCATCCCAGTGTTATTTTTCTCCAGGAAGCATTTCCAGGACGGCCGCTCGCTCTTGGGCAAGCTCCTCCCCTCTCAGGTTATGTGCCATATGTTCATCTGGTAAGGAATGGTCTCCTGACTTACATACATAGCTCCTTGCCACATCGCCTTCTCCGTACCTCCACTGATCCTGACATGACCTTTCAGCTATTTGAGGTTCTACCTGGGAATGGAGTACTCCAACTATGTAATGTCTATTCTGCCCCAGCTAGACTCACTCTTGAGGCTCTTCCTTCTCCAACAGTGCGTGGTATGGTGTATATGGGAGATTTTAATGCTCGGCATTCTGATTTGGGTGATGGTACTGGCTCTATTAATCGTAATGGTGTTCGTCTCCTTTCATACATCTGCAAGCATCATCTGACACACTGGGACACTGGTAGTGCCACTCATTGCCGGGGAGGTACTCTGGATTACATCCTCTCGTCTGGCCTGATAGCATCTCAGGTCCAGTGCTTCTCCGTGCCAGACTTATTCTCTGATCACATTGCTCTTCGGTTTCATTATTCTCTAACTGCTGGGTCAGATGCTTCAGCCACTCGTTTGCGTATTGCTGTGCCCCCTAAATATTGCCCGACTTACATCTTATTTATGGCCCATGTATTCCCTACATTTGACATATCATCAGCTGAACAGTTGTACTCTGATCTTGCATCTGCTACTCATGACTTTTATAGGCTATACGTCTCCCGGCCACACCTCCAGCATCGCCATACTGCCCACTCCTGGACGCTGGATGCACGTATACAGGAGGCAAAGGAGGAGGCTGAACGTGATGGCCTATTGTTTCAAGCCAACCCAACCCCTGACCTACTCCATCGTTACCAGATGTCTAGGAACGCTTTAGTTGCCCTGCAGGATTGTACTCACACTGAGTCTTGGCAGCGGTTCACGGACAGCATCAACCAGCAAACAAGTGTGGCTTCTATGTGGCACCTCATCCGTCGGGTTGTTAAAAGGACACCGGCCACTGCTCGTCATCACACTCCTGCCGACTATGCCAAACAACTTGTCGATGCCTGGTCAGAACAATCTACCCCAGCCAGTCTACCCATCCACATACAACATGCACTCGCTTCCCGTGCTGCTGTCCATCGGCTACGTCTAATGTCTGCTCTGTTACAAGATGATGACGATGATGCAGAGGAGATAACTGAGGAGGAGTTGCTCCGTGCTCTCATTCGGGGTAGAGCTTCTTTCTCTGGTGATGATGGTATTACTTATGCTGTGCTGCGCCTACTTCAACAAGTTCCTGGGAACCCTCTACTTCGACTGTACAATCTTTGTCTTCGTGACGGTTGTGTACCACGAGCCTGGACCAGCAGCACAATAATACCCATCCCTAAGCCCGGCACTGCGAAGTTCAGGCCTATTTCCCTTACTTCCTGTTTCTGTAAGGTTATGGAGAGAATCTTACTCAATCGTCTCATGTACAGAGTGCAGGATCGCCTCTCTCCATGGCTGTTTGGTTTCCTTCCCCAGCGGAGCACACATCACTGCCTAATCGACCTGTACTCTCTCCTTTCCAGGGACAGTGTGTTGGCCTTCATTGACCTTCGAAGTGCCTTCGATGTTGCTAATAGAGACGTCATTTTGGATCAACTAGTTGACTTTGGGATAGAGGGTAATCTAATATGGTGGATTCGGGGCTACCTGAGTAACACGACCTCCTGTGTGTTTTTCAGTGGTGCACTCAGTCCTTTGCGCAGTTTTCATCTTGGTACGCCTCAAGGTGGTGTTCTCAGCCCATTGGTATTTAATATTCTGATGCATCGGTTGCTCACTTCTCTCCCTGATATTCCTGGAACTACAATTACGTGCTATGCTGATGATATCTGTGTTCATTCTACCTCACCAAGGGATCTCCAGCGGTTTCTTGACTCCTTCTCTGTGGCCTCCTCTCACTGTGGCATTATTGTCTCTCCAGATAAGAGCAGAATATTCACCTGCCGCCTTCCTCAAGCTCAGCCAGTGTTCACCATTGGAGGGACTGTCATTCCCATGTGTTCCCAGTACTGCTACCTGGGTGCACCAGTCAATATTTGGCCGATTGTCCCTGCCAGACCTCAAGACCATCCCATTGTCCAGGACTTATTGGGTCGTCTCCAGCGCCGACTTACACCACTTCAATGGCTATCTAACAACTCCTCGGGCATCTCCGTCCCAGTAGCCAGGACCATCTATATTGCTTTTATCCGTTCAGTTGTTGATTACCTTTCCCCTGCTCTGATTCAACTTCCAAGGGCTACTCTGGAAACTTTAGACAAATTTCAAAATAGAGCAATGAGAATTATTCTCGGCTGTCCAATGTCGACCAGGATAGTGAACATGCAGCGTGAGTTGCGTCTTCCCCCATTAGTGGAGAGAATTTATTCTAATGTTACTTGCTTCACTGTCAAGTGTGTCCATTTCCCACATCTTTCACCCCATAATCTCAGTTAGTCAGGACTTCTCTTAGACCAAACTACCCGGTCCCTCCCATACTGCCTGCTGGACGTACTCTTATAAGGTCTGTTTCCTCTGTGCTCCGTGGTCTTAATATAGATATAATGGTTGCAGACGTACCCCCAGGGCCCCCTCCATGGATGCTACCAACACCTGATGTGAGCTTTACACCTACTTCCAAGTCGGAGCTGCCTTCTCTACAGCAGCAGTTGGCTCTGGAACACATAGAAACAGTGACTTCCTCCATCACAGATCCATACTGCCTCTACACTGATGGCTCATTGCAGGTGGATGGTGCAGCAGGTTGTGCTGTTTTCTCGCCTGACCTGGAGTCACCTCCAGGGGGCTGGGTTGGCCGTCGTCTCTGTAACCACTCTAGCTCAACATTGTGTGAACTGTATGCCATTCTGGATGCTGTTAGTGTTGTTTGTCAACGTGGAGTGAATGCTGCCTTTTTTTGTGACTCCAAACCTGCCATTCATTCCCTCTCTAGTGTTCAGCCCACACACTCTACTGTTATTCAGCAGATTTTATCGTTTTTGGCCTTATTGCGTCACCGTAACTTGACTGTCAAATTTTTATGGGTGCCATCCCATGTAGGTTTACGTCACAATGGTACAGTTGACAGACTCGCAAAGGAAGCCTGCCATCTGCCTCCTCTCTCCCTGACATGTTACCTCTCTAAAGTCCGCTCCGCCGCTCTCCTCCCTGTATGGCGACGCAGGGATGCAGAGAGGCCCTTCAGCATCTCCATCACCCATTACGAGTCTGTCTGCCATCACAAATATTCCTACCGTCGTCGAGGCCTCATGGTTCGGAGGCACAATGTAGTCTCTGCTCGTTTGAGGCTTGGCTACCGGCCACCGTGGCAGGTTGCTGGGATGCAGGGTGAGCCTCCCTTCACTGAGTGTCGCTTGTGTCGAGCGCCTCGTGCTAACACTATAGAGCACTATTGCCTAGCCTGCCCCACTGTCCGACACTTGCTGTCCCAGGGCCTGCCACTTGATGTGGTTTGTCGACACCTGCTGAACCATCAGGTTCTGGAGGAACTTCTGGTGCGCCACCCTCGTTTTGGTGGATTTAAGTAGATCATGATATAAATATTTGTCTGTATGCTATGTTTGTGCTTCATTCTGTTATGTTTTCGTGATGTGAGTGTGTGTGCGCATGTGTGTGTGCTTGTGTGTGTATGTGGTCATTGGGTTCTCGTGAGTCCCGCTTACCCTTGTGTACTGTTGTCTGCCTATTGACTGACGCTATGGCGCAATAAAAAAAAAAAAAAAAAAAAAAAAAAAAAAAAAAAAAAAAAAAACTAATGTAGAATGATGACCCAGGGCGAACACAGCCTGTCGGTATTTCTCTGGTACGAGAAACTGAACCCTCTCTTCCCCATCGGGGTTTACTGTACGACGGTAAAACCTGTTTCTCCTCCTGACATAACTGGTTACAATACCATGTCGATCTCAACTATCACCCTCAAGTGCCTGCTTGCGAACAAGTGCCAATGAAGGGTCACTTGCTTGCTCTGCAATTACATCCTCGCAATTGACGAGGTCGGCGGCAGTTGTCACTTGAAGTGGAACAACTGTTTTCTTCGCCTGCGCCATACCCCTGGTTACAGCAGCTGCACCAGTCTGTGTGGAAACTTCCACTGAACAAGCATTCTTAACCCCTGGTATATTTCCTATTACCAAATCTGACACAGGATTTTGCATGACTGCTGCAATTACCTGGCCTGTATAGAATGGACTCTCCACTGCAACTTTAGCAAGTGGATAGAGCCTCCTGGTACCATCAATCATAGTGATAGTTACCTGCTCCCCTGTAAAATCATTAGAAGCAACCAAACCATCAGCGACACAACACCCGGATGACCCATTATCTCGAAAGACTTCAACAGATATCCCGTTAACAATTCCGGAACAAATATGGAAACCAGACTTACCTTTCGAGACTCCTGTCGCATTCAGTCAAAATTGATGAGGTTCGTGAACCGACTGAGGCACTCGTGGTTCTACCCTAGGTTGAACAGTCACAGGTGAATACTGTGGTTCACCATGTGTTGCAGCTGCCGACCGCTGAAAATAACTCTTATTTCCCCCATGATTATTACTATTTTTCCAGTTACTCTATCCTTGGTAACGGTACTGATTTGACTGCTGCGAATAATGATTATTACCTTGTTTCTGCGTATGATTAAAATGAGGTTTAGGTTGCTGACGAACAATTTGACCCTGCTGCCGTGAATTATTTTTACTCGACTGGTTATATGAAACAGCAGCGTTCTGGGAAGGCTTATTCGATTGATTAATTTTCTTATTAGACTGAATCCGCGTGTGATAACCATAAGCGGTAAAATGTGCGTCTGACATTTCCACCATCGTTTCCAACCTTTTCACCTTGTTGGTTTTCAGCTGAGCCGACAATTCTGGAGGACAAGACTTCAACTGTGTGCGAAGCAACAAGTCCTTTACCCTCTCCAAAGTCTTAGGTGTTTCGGCCTTCTCCAACCACTGATCCAGGTAACTGGTCAGACGTGCACTAAACTGTGCAACAGTCTCCTTATCCTGCAAGAATGCACGCCAAAACTGATTTCTAGCGTCATCGACCATCAACCCATATGCCTGTAACAAAGCCTTTTTCATGTTCTCGTAGTTTCTGGTGGTAATGTCGAGTCGGTGGAGAATGCTAAGTGCTTTCCCATCGAATAGATTAATAAACTCGAGCTTCTTTATATCATCTAATCTATAAGTGTCTGCAACCATTTCGAATCGCTCAATAAACGGCTCAATATCGTTTCCCTCTATGTATTTTACCAGTTGTAATCCTGGGGTCACGGTGGTTGCACTTGCAACATTACTTCCACTCGAGCTTTGACCTTCATTCGTACGTATTTGCAGTGTCAATAATTCCTTTTCATGTACCCATTTTAATTTTTCTAGCTCTCTCTGTTCCCTTTCATTTTCTCTCTGTTCCCTTTCATTTTCTCTCTGTTCCCTTTCATTTTCTCTCTGTTCCTTCTCTGCCTCTCTTATACTCGCCCTTTCAAGCCTTTCTTCCTCTTGACGGCTCTTTACGTACGCTTGAATTTCGGCCTTATCTTCAAATCCCAAATTTCGGGCCTCTTGTACGTTTAATTTATTTTCTATCGTTTCTGTTGCCTTAATTTCTGGGCAGTTATAACTATCTACTCGTGAAAGTGTGCGCGTGTGTGACTGGAATTAATACAACGAATTGGGCCCCACGTTGGGTGCCAAATATGTGACGGTGATGTGAGATGATCGATAATTTAATTTATAATATGATAATTATAAACTTACCTTGCCCGGTTTAATTTATGATCTTCGTTGGTTGGCTGCAGCGAAGAACAAAAGTCAGGGTTATTTCCCTGTTTAGGCCTCAACCACCCCCGCACATAGAATTTTTAATGTTCTGGGGTTCTTCCCGATATATATGTATTTATATAGATAAACAAATCTACTGGTGCATTCAAACAACCAATTGCAATTTTCTATATTTATTTAACTCCAGTAGCCAACATGAATAATTAAATTTTCACACACACGCATACACTCACACAATGCTAGCTAGCTACTCGCAGGTGATGTTTCTGGACCTCCTACTCAATTACTTATATCGATGAATTTTCAAGCTAACGCAAGTTTGGAATATTTTCTAATGTCTCACACTTGGTAATTTATTTTCAGAGTCTCGCAACACACACTCGTAATTTTCCAAGACCAGCTCCCCTCTCACCTTTAAATTTTGTACTGATCTTCGTTGATGCGATTGACCAGTTATAAAACTATAAAGCCTTGTGAATCGTGGTAATATCCAACAACTGAACGTTGTTCAGTTCCCCACTCAACACGTGGAGGTTAATTAAGGCAAGCAAGAAGCTAGTTATACGAGTGTTGTCTCTTCAAGTGTCCTGTCCAAACTGACTATATTTTTCAACATTAACTGAGAGGCTGGAAGTTCAAATTTTTCCTGACTCCTACCCCCTATCTGTGTTTGTTTTTCCTAACTGGCTACGATTTACATTTTATCCACTCATTCCTTAGTTATACATGCAATTTCAATTTACCTATGGCGTACTATTAATTCCCGATGATTTCCCTCCACTTCACGATCATTTGCAATACCATAAGTTACCCTGGTAGCATAATTTATTAATACAAGATGTAGTTAACCTACGAACACCTTATAGGACTGGACGTGGCAAATTTCAGTTAAGATCTGACCTTCCTTACCCTTTTTAATTAAGCTACTACCTGGCCTATTTTAGGCTGCGAATAAAGACTGCACCCACATATTAACCCACTCCTACATCCTTTGTCCTTCTGGAATTTTCCACTACTCTAGAACATTTTATGCCTTGACACAAATATGGAATTTTCCCACTCTGTCAGCCTATTAATTATGCTTACATACGCGATAATTTAAATTTCGTTACGAGTCTATGGCTGACTCGTGACAGGAATGACAGTCCCTCCAATGGTGAACACTGGTCGAGCTTGAGGAAGGTGGCAGGTGAATATTCTGCTCTTATCTGGGGAGACAATAATGCCACAGTGAGAGGAGGCCACAGAGAAGGAGTCAAGAAACCGCTGGAGATCCCTTGGTGTGGTAGAATGAACACAGATATCATCAGCATAGGACGTACTTGTAGCTCCAGGAATATCAGGGAAAGAAGTGATCAGCCGATGCATCAGAATATTAAATAACAATGGGCTGAGAACAACCCTTTGAGGCGAACCAAGATGAAAACTGCGCAAAGGACTGAGCGCACCACTGAAAAACACACGAGAGGTCCTGTTACTCAGGTAGCCCCGAATCCACCGTAATAGATTACCCTTTATCCCAAAGTCAACCAATTGATCCAAAATGACGTCTCTATTAGCAACATCGAAGGCACTTCGAAGGTCAATGAAGGCCACCACACTGTCCCTGGAAAGACGAGAGTACAAGTCGACTAGGCAGTGGTGTGTGCTCAGCTGGGGAATGAAACCAAACAGCCATGGAGAAAGGCGATCCTGCAATCTGTACATGAGACGATTGAGTAAGATTCTCTCCATAACCGTACAAAAACAGGAAGTAAGGGAAATAGGCTGGAACTTCACAGTGCCAGGCTTAGGGATGGGTATTATTGTGCTGCTGGTCCAGGCTCGTGGTACACAACCGTCACGAAGACAAAGATTGTACAGTCGAAGTAGAGGGTTCCCAGAAACTTGTTGAAGTAGGCGCAGCACAGCATAAGTAATACCATCATCACCAGAGAAAGAAGCTCTACCTCGAGAGAGCGCATGGTGCAACTCCTCCTCAGTTATCTCCTCTGCATCATCGTCATCATCTTGCAACAGTGCAGACATTAGACGTAGCCGATGGACAGCAGCACGGGAAGCGAGTGCATCTTGTATGTGGATGGGTAGACTGGCTGGGGTAGATTGTTCTGACCAAGCATGGACAAGTTGTTGGGCATAGTTGGCGAGAGTGTGATGACGAGCAGTGGCCGGCGTCTTTTTAACAACTCAACTGATGATGTGCCCCATAGAAGCCACACTTGTTTGCTAGTTGATGCTGTCTGTGAACCACTGCCAAGACTCAGTGTGAGCACAATCCTGCAGGGCAACTAAAGTTTTCCTAGACATCTGGTAACGATGGAGCAGGTCAGGGGTTGGGTTGGCTTGAAACAATAGGCCATCACGTTCAGCCTCCTCCTTTGCCTCCTGTATACGTGCATCCAGCGTCCAGGATTGGGCAGAATAGCGATGCTGGAGGTGTGGCCGGGAGACGTATAGCCTATAAAAGTCATGAGTAGCAGATACAAGATCAGAGTACAACTGTTCAGCTGATGACATGTCAAATGTAGGGAATACATGGGTCATAAATAAGATGTAAGTCGGGCAATATTTAGGGGGCACAGCAATACGCAAACGAGTGGCTGAAGCACTTGACCAAGCAGTTAGAGAATAATGAAACCGAAGAGCAATGTGATCAGAGAATAAGTCTGGCACGGAGCAGCACAGTACCTGAGATGCTATCAGGCCAAACGAGAGGATGTAATCCAGAGTACCTCCCAGCAATGAGTGGCACCACCAGTCTCCCAGCACGTCAGATGATGCTTGCAGATGTATGAAAGGAGACGAACACCATTATGATTAATAGAGCCAGAGCCATCACCCAAATCAGAATGCCGAGCATTAATATCTCCCATATACACCATACCACGCACTGTTGGAGAAGGAATAGCCTCAAGAGTGAGTCTAGCTGGGGCAGAATAGACATTACATAATTGGAGTACTCCATTCCCAGGTAGGACCTCAAATAGCTGAAAGGTCATGTCAGGATCAGTGGAGGTACGAAGAAGGCGATGTGGCAAGGAGCTATGTATGTAAGTCAGGAGACCATTCCTTACCAGATGAACCTATGGCACATATCCTGAGAGGGGAGGAGCTTGCCCAGCAGCGAGCGGCCGTCCTGGAAATGCTTCCTGGAGAAAAATAACACTGGGATGATGACGAAAAACATAGGCCTTGAGTTGAGTGAGCTTAGCATAACTGGTGATACCACATACATTCCAGGAGATGACATCCAGCTGGCAGTCACCAGCGAACTCTGTGTTTGGAGGTAGAAGTCCGGTGAGTGGGGGCAGATGAGCGACCTGGAGAAGAAGATGGACCAGGAGAAGGGACTGACTTGAAAAGCTTTTCAAGGCGAGATGCAACAGTATCCATCTTTTCAGTAAGGGTAGTGACAGTTGAGAAGATGGCCTGCTGAGCCTCGACCAAGGTGGAGAGTTTGGATTCATTGGCAGCCTGAGTGGCAACCAGCCCATCAATCCTGGCTTCAAGGGCAGAAAAGCGGTTCTCGAAGGCCGTACATCATGCGATGAGGGTAGCAACAGACTTGCGGAGGGCCAGGTCTAGAGGCTAGGTAGGGCTGGTGGGAGGAGCAGATTGGGGAGGCGGTGGTGGAGGCGGAGCAATAGTAGAGGCACATGCCTGAACCTGACGTCGAGTACATCCATGCCACACGTTAACCCCTGGCTGAAGGCATCGTGGACACTTCCATCGAGATGTATCCTCAGGAGGTGAAGGCTCAGAGGTGGAGGCAGCAGGACGTGATGGTTCACCCCTGACAGGACACGTCTTAGAATCATGGGTGTCAGCACACCATGCACACTTCGGCATGGCAGAACAGTACCGGGAGATATGCCCAACTCCCCAGCACCTGTAGCACCAAGGCTGGTCATTATGAAGTTTCCTCACCTCACACGGTGGAAGACAGGGTAGGAAATCAAAGGAAATCTCATTTGGAGGTGGATCGTATTGACTCCAGACAACAACAATACGGCTAATAGGGGAACCGTTCATCTTGGAAAAAACGACGGGCAGAGTACACACCAGGGTATCCCTTGGCAAGTTTCGGGTCAACATCAATAGGAAAACGGGTAAGGATGTAGCTGGGGAACTTACGAGACCTCTCGGGTGAGTCTTCAAGAATGAGAGGCAGAGACAAAAATTCACCAGCCTTGACTGTATCAATGATGTTCTGATGCTTCCTAGAGATGTAGACAAACTGGGACTTCAGCCAGTTCACGCTGCAGCTGGAAGGCCCTGTTGACATCAGACAACCAATGCAGATTTGTGGCCTTAGATTGGTTTTTAGAGAAGGAGAGCTTGACATAGGCATTTCTTGGGGCAAAAGCAGAAAGGTTGGACGAGGGCAAGGAGTTGGTTTCCAAAGAAGAAACACCACGTTGAGGCAGAGAAGGTTCGTCATGCACAGCTGAAGCACCCTTCGCCGTCTTGGCAGCCTGAGGCAAACAGTCCACACCATTTGAATCCTGCAAGGAGTCGGACGAGGCATCAACGGGTCGCTTGGTAGAGGTTGAGGAGGTGGAAGACTTCAACCTGAGCTGCGGAGTGACTGAGGAGAGAGGGGGAGGGTTGCGAGAAGGCAGCTCAGGCCAGTGATCCTCGATAAGAGACTCATCCTCCTCCGACATGGCCAAGTCGGCCTCCAGGCAGGAATCCGCGCTCTCCATTAGGCCAAGCAAGGCCTTGATGGGAAGCAAATAACTGAACACACACGAACACAGAACCACAAAAAAACAAACATACCACAAACAGCAAAACCACAAAAAAAACGAGATAGAAAATATAAACAACTCCTATAACACCACAGAAACAACAACACACAAACAAGAACGTAGAAACAAGACAAACAACAACACAGGCAGAGCGCCGGGAACACATCTTCACTCCAGGTAGGTTGGGGTAAGACTGCCTGTTTTGCTTCTGAACTACAGCTTAATCAGGAGAGACCGTGGGGAGAGGGGTGGAGGTGGGGTGGCAATCTACATCCGCCATAACCTCCCTTTCACTGATGTGCCTTTTAATTTTCCTCTGGAAAGTGTCGCTTGTAGAGTAAAATTCGGTGACACCTACCTGACTATCTGTTCTCTCTACTGTCCTCCTGACATGGTAACTTATGATGATGTTTTTGATCTACAGGATAGTCTGCCCTGTAGAAAATCAACTCAGGTGATTTCAATGCTCATAATAAGTTATGGGGTTCCCTGCGGGATGATAGGAAGGGGGAACAGGTGTCTAAGCTAATCAGTTATTCCAATATGGTTCTTCTGAACGACGGTAGTCCGACGAGAGTTAACGACCTATCTCTGGTTTCCCCATCAATTGCGGTCTCGTGCCAGTGGCTACCCATTGATGACTCATTGGGAAGCGACCATTTTCCTGTTTTGATTAAATTTAAAAGCGACACCATTACAGAGCCTTTAGCATCTAAATTTAACGTTAAAAAATCAGAATCAGACTGTGTGTCCTTCACAAAGAGTGTCAATATAAAAATTGTTTGAGAAACCACTGATGATAAAGTAAATAGTGTTAAACATAGTATCCTCAAAGCCGCAATGGCAACAATTCCTAAGACTTCGATAGTTAGCGCAAAGCATAGAGTTCCATGATGGACGCCAGATTGCCGCAGGGCACTGTGTGAAGGGAATAGAGCCTACAGGCTTTTCAAAAATCACATTAGTTATAAGAACTTTCGCTAATATAAACTTGCGACAAGCCAAACGAGACTCCTGGCGATGCTTTGTCTCTAGTATAAATAGGGAAAAACCAATATCACAAGTCTGGTCCACTGTTAAGAAATTAAATATGAAAAAAGAATCCCATAAAATTACCAAAATTTCTTTCAATAATATCAACTATGATGACCCTAGAGACATTGCTAACGCCCTCGCCAGGCAGTTCTCTTTTGCTAGCAGCTCTGAAAATTACCATCCAGCTTTCTTGCCCATCAAGGAAGCAACAGAGCTGCAGCATATTGACTTTGCCATTGGGGATGAATTGGATTACAACAGTGATCTAACAATACAAGAGCTTGTCCAAGCCCTAAGAGCCTGTAGTGGGACCCGATGAGATTAGGTATGAGATTATAAAGCATCTTGATCATGTGTACAACGAGATTTGGAGGGGTGATACTTTTCCAAACTCGCGTCACTTTGCACATGTCATTCCCATACCAAAAGGAGGGGGGGACCCCAGATCGACTCCGTCATATCGCCCTATTGCGCTCACAAGTTGATTATGCAAGGTCATGGGGCGAATTGTTAATCATAGGCTATTCCAGTTTTAAAATTCCAGGAATTTGCTGGTTGACGAGCAGTGTGGCTTCTTCAAAGGTCGTCACTCGCTCGATCAGCTAGTAAACCAGGAAATTCAAATTCAAGAGGCATTTGCCAAAAAAATATCTTTCGATTGAAGTATTTTTAGATATTGAAAAAGCCTATGACATGACGTGGCGACATGGCCTCCTCAGGAAACTATATGCGATTGAATTACGCGGTAACCTGCCCTATTTTGTTAAATATTTCATCTCAGACAGAACTTTCTCTGTTAAGCTTTTTTCGGAAACAGTCACTTTCTCAAACATATTTGTCCAGGCAAACGGGGTCCCCCAGGGGAGTGTCCTGTCTCCGACCTTATTTTTATGTATGATCAATGACATTCTACCAGCTCCTCCTCGATATCTTAAATACTCACTGTATGCAATATGGCACTCCAGCTGTAGTGCAGAGTTTTCGGCAACTTGGATCCAGTTGACACTGGATCTGATTCATAATTGAGAGTTTTAAGTTTTCGATAAAAAAGACTGTAGGGGTGATTCACTCATTGGAGGAAGCCAGACGTCCGGCTGACTATGGGCAACCACCCCTTACCTATCCAAAATTCTGCTAAATTCCTTGGACTGCATTTTGACAGTCGACTGACATGGCGAGTCCATGTCAGTCAGTTAAAAACTAAATGACTACAAGCACTTAATTTGCTGAAGTGCATTTCTGGTACCAAATGGGGAGCAGATAGGAAGTCATTGCTAATGCTATATAAAGCCCTGATTAGATCTAGAGTAGATTATGGGTCAATAGTGTATGGTTCGGCATCTGAATCTGTGTTTAAAGATTTGAATGTGGTGCAGAATGCGTGTTTGAGTGTGTGTCGTAGAGCCCTATGTTGCACTTGAATCGAGCATCTAGAAGTGGATTCACAAGTGCCTCCCCTCCGTCTGAGACGAGACCAACAACTTTAAGTATATTGTGCTGAGAAATCCAAGGAGCCGAGTCATCTTCCCGGGAATGCCTTACTACGGCAATGCACCTGGGGGGCCATGGCGATAGGTCCCTGGCAGAGGGACCGAGTCATCCGTCCGGGAACCACTGGGCCACAGGGGGCACTGGCGAGAGGCCAAGGGGATCCAGGCCCCAAGAACAATTACCCAGGGAGCCGAGTCCTCCTCCCAGGAATGCCTTGGTGGGGCAGCTGCACCAGGGGGGCCATGGCGATAGGCCCCTGGAAGGGTCGAGTTATCCGCCTGGGAGTCACTTGGTCCCAGAGGGCACTGGCGTGAGGTCCCTCAGAGCCAGACTCCACGACCACGTAGAGTGTGTCGGTATAGAATTATCAACAATCGATACCCTGGTTTTAGTAAACATTGCACCCTGGGTAACACCCCCCTTCACTATTGTGGATTCCTGGTTGCCAGGGGTTAAATCCTGGGTGCCGGAGGTGGAAGTACACCAGAGGTTTCGAGAAATAATTGTTAAACATCGACCATATTTCCATCTGTATACCGACGGCTCCAAGACGGATGAATGTGTGGGTGCAGGTGTGTGGTCGACCGAATGCCGGTTCGACTGAATGCCAGACTGCCGAATCACACATCGATTTTCCTTGCTGAACTTTTTGCTATCGATAAAGCTTTGGATTTTGAACCTATCGACGACCCACGATAGGATTGTTATCTTACTGATTCTTTAAGTTCACTTAAAGCTATTATATCTTTAAATACTACTAACAATGAAATACAGTGTAATATCATTAGTAAGCTGTTTAGTGCAAATAAGTCAATCAAGCTAATATGGGTACCTTCACATTATGGTATCTATGGCATTAAACAGGCTGATATTATAGCCGGGTCAACTGTTGATCTGGACTTTAGCATAGTCCGTACGGATCTCAGGTGTTTTGTGTCCCTCATTAAATCTCGAATAAATCTCCTGTGGCAAAGGCAGTGGACCAGAATAAACATCAGTAATAAAGTTAAAAAAATAATAGAACCCTGGGCTACGTCATCACGGCGTTGCCGCAGGGCCGAAGTGGTGTTGGCCTGTCCCAGGGTCAGGGTAAAGAATATTATGAATAAACTAATAAGTTTTCTGAGGGAGATGGATTGATTGATTTATGAATGCCATTAGGCAATTGGCGGGGCAACAGCTAGGATCATATACCTCCCAACATAATATGGTCATCTAAATCATTAATTAAATATTTACACGCACCAAACAGGCTTCACCACCCCAAAAAAGACAGTATTTGGATTGATCACAGGTCACGTAGGTATGGAAACCAATAATTTGGTATTTACCATAAAATTATCAGTGTAAGGGAAGAATATGTAATTAGAACTCATTATAAGTTAGCACCACCATATATAGCCCTTCAGGATAGCCATTAGAATACAAGTAAGGCAAGCAGGAATGCAGGATGCACTGTTCAAAACATGCACAGTTAATTTCCTGTAGCGTCGGCAGCTATCACTGTTTCGCAACTTGGCGGGAATCTGACAGCCTGCTGGAGACTTTTGGCAACTGACGGACACATACGTCACACAGTCACAGCGGCAAATTTGATTTGTGCAAGTGCCATGCCTCTACCAACATTGCTTATTGCTGCAGAGAAGAGTCTTCAGACCCTGATGATGTGGATAGTATGGAGAGTGATGACAGTGATAGTGATTTTCCATGGTAACTTATTGTAGTGTTAAAAATTTTTCCTACATAGCCTACCTGTAAATTTTTTCTTTTCTGACGTAACAAATAATGATTACTGATACAGAAAGAATACCAAACAGAACGAATTGTAATTATTGTAGCCATATACAGATAGAGGTAAGGTACACAAACAAATAAGGCTACATAATTATGCAAAACCAAGCCTGTACAGTACAGTACAGTACAGTATCTAATGTTTGAAGGCTCTTTTGTTATTACTGTATGTAAAGCTTATTACTGTAGCCTACTGTAGTAGTGTAAGTGCATTTATATGAACTATTGTAGCCTGCATTATAGTACAGGTATTTGTAGTTCCTATATTTAATTTCCAGTCTGAATCTGCAGGCCTATTTCTTCCAGTACAGTATTGTGATTTGTGTATCGTAATTATGTCTCAGTTTTAGGCAGTAGGGATTGTGTGGTGGACAGATGAGATAAAGGATGCAATAGAGAATAAAAGGTCCCAGGTCCTTCTACCATCATATCACGATCCAAGCCAGCCCCTCCAAGAGCTGTCACACCCCATTCAGCCATAATAGGTCCATCTCGAGCCAAGTCAGCCATACCCCCTCCAGCCATATCAAGTACATCACAAGCCCAGTCAGCAACACCAAGAGATGCTATAAAAGTACAAGGTGCATCACAGACATAATTAGCAACACCAAGAGCTGTCAAACCCAATCCTGTCAAAATCAGAGTGGTTAGATTTAGATCAGGCAACCCAAGTCCACAACCAGTCACTACAAATCCTGCCATGCCACCACCAACAGTCAACATTCTCCCATCAACATCAAAGGAAGCCACAACACAGTCCTGCTCCAGAACAACTCATCCTGCAACACGACCTGCCAGATTTGAATGGAGTGAGGGTAATGACTTCGAGCCGGAGATCCACCCATTTGACGACAGTACATCAGGAGTTACATCTGCCTTTCCAGTAGAGAATGATGATGCCAACATAGAGTATTTTGAAGCCTTTTTTGATGAAGAAGTGTAGCAGGCAACCTTTATGTATATAGTTGTATGAATTCCAGGTTAGCTAGGAAACTTTATATGTAACACACGAACACAACAATAAAGACTAGACTAGACTAGACTAGACCAACACACAACCTTGTTTGCCATTCACCCTAAGTGAAGATAACAAACATCTTCACTACTCAGTAACAACCGTTACATTGGTGACCCCCGGAGTGACCATGGCAAACAACGACGACTTAGTCTCACGAATGCACACGCGCACACTCACGCGCACACAAGTGCAAGCCAATTTGGGCGCCGATTTTTTGACAAGCTTCGACCTTGCTGTCGACATTAAAAATCGTAAGCCCAGGAGTCATAGACTTCCATTGGCACAGCAGCTCACAAACGCGCACGCTCAAGCACGCGCAAGCCAATTTGGGCGCCGATTTTTTGACAAACTTCGACCCTGTTGTCGACAGTAAAAATCGCAAGCCCAGGGGTCATTGACTTCCATTGGCAGAGCAGACACACGCATGCACGCGCACACACGCCTGCGGACACACACGCACGCACGCGCACACACTCGCGCACACACTCGCATACGCACGCGCACACACTCGCGCACACTCGCGCACACTCGCGTACACACGCGCACGCACTCGCGCACACGAGCACGCACTCGCGCACACAAGCCATACTGGGCACCGATTTTTTGACAAACTTCGACCTTGCTGTCGACATTAAAAATCGTAAACCCAGGGACTCATTGAGTTCGATTTAATTGGCACTGCAGCAACACGCTCACACACGCACGCGCACATGCACCAGCTTTCCTGCTACACACCATTCTACGACCTCGACCACAACAACAACAACTACGCCTACAACTCCACGCTAGTGATACGTTCTACAACTTCTCCACAACTCAAGCGGACGCCGTAAGAAGACTGTATCGTTCCTCCTTCCTCGTCACTAAGGAGGGGAGTATTGTAGCAGGCAACCTTTATGTATATAGTTGTATGAATTCCAGGTTAGCTAGGAAACTTTATATGTAACACACGAACACAACAATAAAGACTAGACTAGACTAGACTAGACCAACACACAACCTTGTTTGCCATTCACCCTAAGTGAAGATAACAAACATCTTCACTACACAGTAACAACCGTTACAGAAGTAATGAGCAAGATAGCCAAGGAGACTAATCACCAACATACATATCTCCTACAACATACATAAGAACAAAATTTACATCCACACAGCCGAATCAAGAACTGGCACAACACAAACCTCAGAGAGCTCTATGTATTTCTGGCACTTGTTATTCTAATGCCACATTCCAAGAAGCAAGTACTGAGTGACTATTGGCAAAAAGATAAACTACTGGGTACATCATCATTTTCAAAATTCATGTCACGGAACCGGTTTCAAGCTATACTCAGGACTCTTCACTTTGCCAGCAACACAAGGCCTCATCAAAGGGACAGACTGTGGAAGGTGAGGGACGTCATGAAGATGTTGACAGACCGTTTTAGTAGAATTTTTGTTCCCTACCAGAGAGTGGTCCTTGACGAGTCTCTCACCTTGTTCAAGGGACGTCTTGTGTTTAAACAATATATAAAATCTAAACGACATCGCTTTGGTATAAAACAATATGTGTTGTGTGACTGTTTGACTGGGTACATATTGGACATACTTGTGTACTCAGGAACCAACATTGACTACAACAGGGATGATGTTTTGGGTGCCACAGGGGGGTTGCTAAAGACCATGCTGGAAAATTACACTGGAAAAAGCCACATTCTGTACATCGACAGCTATTACAACAGTCCACTATCTCGGTATCTCCACGAGCAAAAAGTTGGAACATGTGGTACAGTGAATAAATACCCAAAGAATATGC
>JAWQEG010006682.1:27500-31272 GCA_033782935.1 Petrolisthes cinctipes | reverse complement strand
CACACACGCACACGCACACACTTCTGTACACACACACACCAACTGACTGACTGACTGACTGAGTGACTGACCTTACACACACACACACACACACACACACACACACCTCACTTAGTTTCATGGAGGAAGTACCCGAGTTGCAAAATATTCGATTAAAATGATCACACATACAAAAATAAATATTCCAAATAATCTTAATTTGGATATTGCTTCTGTTTGGATATTTTAGATTAATATTATTCCATCACTATCAAAATATTCCTGATAATTACGTACAGTTATATCGTAATTAAAGGGTGGAGGGTTAGGTTAATTAATATTATTTTATCCTCGTCAAAATATTCCAGATAAATACAAAGTTACATCTTAAAGGGAAAGTTTTGTGTTGGTAAATCTGGAGCAACTGAATCCTCCAAACTATTCCAAGCAACAACAGAACACCATTATTTTTGCTCTTGTGGTCCTGTTGTTTCCTGGCATACTTTGGAGGAATCAAGGCACTCCAATGTAACAAAAAAGAGTTAATTAAGGGGATAGTACACTGTTGGTAAATCTGGAGCAACTGAATCCTCCAAACTATTCCAAGCAACAACAGAACACCATTATTTTAGTTCATCTGGTCCTGTTTTCTATCATACTTTGGAGGATTCGAGACGCTTCAATTTACCAAAAGTATCCTCTCCCCTTAACACCTTAAACGAATTGATAAATGAGGTGGCAATTGATATCTGGTAACTATTTTCCAGTCTTATCAGAAGGTGTGTGTGCTTATCACTTAATTAACGCTAAAAGTAATAAAACCTTAATATATTGTAGATAAGGGACACACACACACACACACACACACACTCACACATACACACACACACATACACACTGACACACAAATACACACTGACACACACACACATACATACATACATACATACATACCCACTCACACACACACACACACACACTGACACTCACACATACACACACACACACACACACACACACTCACACACACACATACACACACACATACACTCACATACACATACACACACTGACACACACACACACACACACTCTCACATACACACACACAGACTGACACACATACACACACACACACACACACACACACACCAATTGACGTAATTTTAAAGCTTTCTTTTATAATTTCCTTCTTCGTATTTTAACTATAGATAGATATATACACATTTGTCGTATGAGTATTATTATTGTCTACAAGAATTGGTACACACACTCTTGTTTTTAATTAAGAGTTTACAACATATAGCAAATGTAAGATTACTTAACTGCAATACAACATTATTATTATTATTGTTATTATTATTATTATTATTATTATTATTATTATTATTATTTTGTAAGACTCGTAACTGCAATACAACATTATTATTATTATTATTATTATTAGGTTTGTTGTTTTGTAATGTAAGACTGTGTAACTGTAATACAACATTATTATTATTATTATTGTTATTATTATTATTATTATTATTATTATTATTATTATTTGGTAAGACTCGTAACTGCAATACAACATTATTATTATTATTATTATTATTATTATTATTATTATTATTATTATTATTAGGTTTGTTGTTTTGTAATGTAAGACTATGTAACTGTAATACAACAATATTATTATTATTAGGTTTGTTGTTTTGTAATGTAAGACTATGTAACTGTAATACAACATTATTATTATTATTATTATTATTATTATTATTAAGTTTCCATATAGCCTGTGTAAGAATTCCTTTGGCCAACTGTACATTTTAGTGAGTATAAGGTGCAGATAAATTCATTTTAGTCTAAATATTTGGGTGTAATGTGTTTTGGATTGCATCAAATTTATAAAAAAAAAAAAAAAGTCCGAGAAAAAAAAAAATAAAAAAAAAAAAAAAAAATAATAATAATAATAATAATAAGAGTATGTTTGCAATAGTGAAATTTTTAGGTAGGTTTTGTTTTATTTATTATCTTTGTTTTTATTTATTATAGAGAAAGCAATCGATTATCAATTAAAAAAAGGTTTGGTTGGAATAATGAATGACCACGAATACACAAACACACACACACACACACACACACACCCGATCGATAGTACGTACGATGTTTGGGTACTACGATGATGTGTGTGTGTGTCAAGTGTGTGTGTGTCTGTCTCAAGCCATGTAAGCAAATTGTGTGTGTGTGTGTGTGTGTGGTAAATTTAATAACACGAGCATAACAGTAAGGAAATACAGTTCAGATAAACTCATTCATTAGTCATACATTTTAACTATGTAATATATCGTATTTTATTCACATCCTCCTACCTACTATAATTATGTAATATCGTGTAATTGTTATATTATATCTTTCACTATTATTAAGGTTTATTTCGTCATAGATATAATTGTGTTGTCATTATTATAAACACAATAATAATGTCACCTGTTGGATGCATTGCTGCCGAATCAGCCAATGTAGTTAGTTGCCATATTTGATTTGCCTCTTTCCTCCCAAAATTTCCTCTACTTTTATTGGTATTTGGGAGAGTGTGAGAGGGTTTGTATGTAGGAGAGAGAGTAGTGGGAGTATCTGGCTACAAGCTGGTCCACACCTCCTCTCCTCTCGCTTCTCTAGTACTGCGCAACCCACCACTAAAACCTAGAGAAGTAGAATCTAGAACGTGGTGAGTGGTAGCTGTTGAGTTAAGCCGTAGACAGCATAAGATAAGGCGAGGTGTTGGGGTGACGCTCGCTGTAGAGGTAGGAAGGCATACACACACATACACACACACACACGTCTCGCTAGTGGTGGTAGGGAGGGGAGGGATACACACACACACACATACGTCGTGGACTCGTGGTGGTAGTGGTGGTGGTAGGGAGGGGAGGGATACACACACACACACACATACTTCGTGGTGGTGGCGGTGGTGGTGGTAGGGAGGGGAGGGCTACACACACACACACACACATACACATACGTAGTGGTGGTGGTGATAGGGAGGGGAAGGACACACACACACACACACATGTCTGGCTGGTGGGTGGTCTTACACACACAGATACACACGTGCCGTTCATTGCTGGAGAGGCCTGCCTGGTAAAGAACACACATACACACACATTAACACACACACACACACATACACATACACACATACCCTGATAGTATACACACATATGTATTAACACATACACACAATAGAAAAACACACACATACACACACAATAAACACACACACACACACACACCACACACACACACTGTAGAAAACTGTATAGTTAAGAAAGTAATGAGTTTATTTATTTTTCTTGCATTTTCATTTAAGGTTTATTATTATTATTTTTTGAGTATTATTTATTATCAATTTCTGTTTACATTATCTGTCCTACATCTCTATTCATACGTAGGCTAAACATAAACAAAAATTCCTATTTATTTGAACCACGTACTGTACACACACGGCTAAAAATAGTTGAACTTTGAAAACACACACAGACACCTTAGATTGCGAAAGGTTATGTGTATGTATGTATGTATGCTATGTATGTATGTATGTATGTATTGTTATCTCTCTCTCTCTCTTTTTTTATTTTCTCCTTTCCTCTCTGGCTCTCTCCCTTCTCCTTTCCTCTCTCTCTCTCTCTCTCTCAGCCAGTCAGCCCCAGCCAGCTTTTCTCTCTCTCTCTCTCTCTCTCTCTCTCTCTCTCTCTCAGCCAGCCAGCCCCAGCCAGCTTCTCTCTCTCTCTCTCTCTCTCTCTCT
>JAWQEG010006682.1:0-25000 GCA_033782935.1 Petrolisthes cinctipes | reverse complement strand
CATGCACCGTGAGAGACCCTATATAAATTCCACCCACTCTCTCTCTCTCTCTCTCTCTCTCTCTCTCTAATATATTATCTCTACTACTGTCTGAAACCACTAAACCATTCTGACTGGATAGCTTATATAGGGTAGGAAAGGTTTATTTATCTATCTCTACTCCCTGTCCTTATCATCATAGCCTTTCCTGCTGCTGGGGTTATCTGTTGTCGCTCGGGTAAGATTTATTTATTTTTAGTTAAGTTTCCCATATAAAATTTTCGTATATAGATAGAAACTCATGTCAAAGAAAACGGGATAAAACCAACATGCATAGATGAAAAATAAGACAGTCCCCGCTGAATTTATAGCAAACCAACAAGACACTGAGTTAGAATAAATATATAGATAAATAAAGAGGTAGATTGAATGAATAAATAAGCAGCAAAAGAGACTAAATAAAGAAACAAACAGAAATTTGTGGACGGGATAAAAACCCACAAATAAAACAGACACCGTCCACGCTGGCAACAATGGTCTGGCAACACTGGTCAGTCCAGTGGTGACGTTCTGTAAACTTGGCAAAAATTTCGCTAGATTTAGCGGATTTCTACATCCTCTGGCGGATTGTTTAGAGTTATAGCGACTGTAGCGGATTTTTTGACGGATTTTCGTTTCATCTAGTGGATGTTCAAGAGGATTTACAATGATAAGTCAAGGACAGCCCAGATTTAAAAATCTCAAAGATTTTAACAGTAGGCAACCTGCAACAGTGAGAGGTGTACCAGTTGGAAATTATTCCATCATGGCACCAGTGTACTCACAATTATATAGGAAAGCCTAAATAGTCTTGTGGGAAAAGATAATAGAAAAGCATGTTTTGTGTACAATATATATATATATATATATATATATATATATTCAGGGAGTATATTCTCTTTTAGGAAAAAAAATATATATATAGATATATTGTAGCATATTCGGTTGAATGTAGCGGTATTTTGGTATTAATGTAGCCAGTATGTACAGTCATGGTCAAATATAATCATCCATATAGGTGTGACTCACGTAAGAGTTTGACAGCTTCCCTCTGTTCCTTAGCTGAAAAACTTTCCAATAGATAGGTTAAGTACCATCTTTTAATCTAATACAAGCACATATACACTACTTGAATTACGGTCATTTCTCCTACATGCCCACATACCAATTCGCCCACATATAAGAGTCAATTAGCCCAAAAGTCAATTCGCCCACATATAAGAGTCAATTCGCCCACATATAATTAAAAAGAAATAATTATTTAAAAACAGCTACATACATGCAAGATTCAGATACTGACAAAGAGTCAATTCGACTTTTATTAAAAAATAGCTACATATATGCAAGATTAAAAAAAGTAATGACAAGGAATTAAAAAAGAAACTCAATTCGCCCACATATAATTAAAAAGGAAATAATTATTAAAAAACAGCTACATATATGTAAGATTAAAAAAGTAGTCACAAAGATTTAAAAAAAAGAAACTTTGATTTAAAAAACAGCTGTTTTAATTCTATGATCATGGCCAATTACAAAACATAGGTAGTGAACCACCAAACCAGTCAGGTAAAATAACTGAACCAATGAACCATGAACACACACACACACACACACACACACTTAGAAAGTTCGAAAATTACATGTCCAGTCAATAACAAAAACGGATGTGTGTGTGTGTGTGTGTGTGGGCGAAATGACTTAACAGCGTGGGCGAAATGACTCCATAGTGTGGGCGAAATGACTTGTGGGCGAAATGACCTGTGGGCGAAATGACCGGATACCCACTACTTAATTAAAACAATAACATCATAAAATTATATGAACGTGAAAACATTAGACAGCAAATTGTTTGAGATACCCATTAGTATGTGGAAGATTATTATTGACCAACAAGACTTTTATATAATAGAGTTTTTAACACCGACAATGTAGCATGTATATATATAATAGATCTGGTAACACTTTCAATGTAGCAAGTATATATATAACAGACTTGGCAACACTGTAATGTAGCGTGTTTATATGTAATAGACTTGGTAACACTGGCACCTTGAGTTGTGACCTGCTGGCACCACCATGGCCGGAATGAAATTTGAGTATGATGAGTCTGGAAGCACATTTTTCTACTTTTTGACCAGTTTTTTGGGCCTTGTTCTGCTGCCGTGTACATATTACTTCTGGCCAGAGCCTGCTAAGGAAGGTGAGACTCTTAAATAACTCTTAATTAACTTATAAATAACATAAATAAGGTGATTGTTTTTGGGGGAATCGTGTGTGTATGTATTTATTTATTTATTTATTTACTTATTCATTCAATTTATGTAATGTTTATGTATTTATTTATGTATTATGTCTGCTAAGGAAGGTGAGACTCTTAAATAACTCTTAATTAACTTATAAATTACCATAAATAAGGTGATTTTTTTGGGTTCGTGTATTTATTTACGTATGTATCATTTTTACCTTAGTGTGGTAAATATATATTAATCACAAAACCAAGTATTTATAAGGAAGGTGAGGCTCTTAAATAACTCCTAATTAACTTATAAATAACATAAATAAGGTGATTTTTTTGGTTGGTGTATTTATTTACGTATGTATTTATTTATGTATTGTTTTTACCTTACGTGTGGTAAATATTAAACACAAAACCAATCCTGTAACTCATTTATTTTATTATAATGAAGGTGAGGCTCTTAATTAACTTATAAATAAATACCATAAATAAGGTGATTTATTGGTTCGTGTAATTATTTATTTTACCTTATGTGTGTATGTAACTCATTTATTTATTTATTTATTTGGGTATTTATTGAAAGAATTACCGTTTTGCAGCAGTGTTGCCAGATCCGGCTGGGTCCCAGTATTTTGCCCCAGTCATTTATTGTATTTTATCACGATTATTTCCCGGTAGTTTGCCCAGGTTAGGTCCCGGTAGTCTGATGCGGTCTAGGTTAGGTTAGGTCAGGTCAGGTAAGGTCAGGCTAATTTCAAAATGCCCCATTTGAATATGCCCTATCTTGTAAATGGGGCATTTGCGGAGAAAATGCCATAGAAGAAAATAGTCTTAGAATGGTCTAAATTAATGGGTAATGAAGGTAGAAAAACCGTACGCAATAACGGTAATTCATTCAATATTTACCTTTATTTGTGTTTATTTATCTCTTATTGTAAGCCACACTGGGAGATAATAATTTAGAGCTTAGATTAAGGAATATATTTTAATGATGAAATAATTCTTCCATCAAACCAACCAACACAAAACAAAAAGTATATATGTAACCCATTTATTTATTTACATGTTTAGTTACTTTTACATGTTTAGTTATTTATTTACATATTTATTTCCTTTCGGTATTTATCTACATTATTGCCGTTTTGTAGCAGTGTTGCCAGATCCGGCTAGGTCCCAGTATTTTGTTTATTATTACAGAAGTACTGCGTTCTTGGCTAGGGCCTCGCAGTGTTACCACATCTGGCTAGGTCCCGGGAATTTGCCCCAGTCACTTTATGATAGTTTACGCCGGTTATATCCTGGTAGTTTGCCCAGGTTAGGTCCCAGTAGTTTGCCCAGGTTAGGTCCCAGTAGTTTGCCCAGGTTAGGTCACGGTAGTTTGCCCAGGTTCGGTCCCAGTAGTTTGCCCAGGTTAGGTCCCAGTAGTTTGCCCAGGTTAGGTCACGGTAGTTTGCCCAGGTTCGGTCCCAGTAGTTTGCCCAGGTTAGGTCACGGTAGTCTGGTGTGGTCTAGGTTAGGTAAGGTCAGGTCAGGTTAATTCCAATATGCACTATCTTGGAAAGGGGATTTCCGAAGAAAATGCCATATAAGTGTCTTAGAATGGTATAAATTTGTGGGTAAAAAGGGTAAAAACATCATAATAGAAAACGGCAATAGAATAGATGATTACCAAATGAACAAACTAAGTTAAGCAGGAAAAAAGCTTGAAATAGCCCGTCACCATCTTGACTCCTACGAAACGCACAAATTCCTTCCACAGAGAGGCAACAACACTAAACACAAGTTACACAGTTTGAAAAAAAAAAAGAACAAAAACATGTAACTTAAATACAGTTAACGAGACATGTACTGCATCTGGTACTGTTGGTAATGTAACTAAACAGAACTGTACTTCATCTTTAAAACATGATATATTTGTAGAAAAAAAGGCTGGGGATTATCAATATCAGTAATTTATTCAGAGTAACATAGGCATTAAAAGAAAAAATAGGAAAAGAAAAAATATGTATTTTTGCACTCCACGCCCTGGTGATGCCAGAATAAAACAAATCGAGGTGGAAAAACCTATGAGGGGCATTACTGAATGATACTGTAACGGTACTTATTAACGGTAGTGTGTGTGACTCAGTGTATGTAGCGGACCAGATTCAAATATGTCTGGCCAGATGATAAATGCACCTTATGTTTTGCTATCGTGGGCTGAAGGTTACCCGCCCCTGATTTTGACCTTAGATTTACAGTATGTATATATGTATGTATTTGACTTTGACTCTGGGACTTGCTGAGGGCTGCACGCGGGCGGCATGATATGCGGGAGCTGTGCGGGGAGTTGGGTCTTATGGAATAGGATGGGGGACAGGATAAGGAGAAAGATATTCGGTGATCCTAGCTTTAATACTGTCAAGAGTCGGGCTGTGAACTATATGAGATGAAAGATGATTCCACTCTTGGATGCTGCGGGGAAAAAATTGTTTGAATAAATCTGTGCTTGCCTGGTATGTGTGGTATTTTAGGTTGTGGCTGCCTCTTGTAGATCGTATTATTTGTAGGGTGTAAGTATGTGTCTTTGTCTATATCCTCTAAGTTGTTTGTGATTTTGTATAACATCTGTTGTCTGTGTATTTGTCTTGTTGCAAGTGTGTCCAGTTTGATGTCTTGTTTAAGCAAAGTGACTGATGTAGTGTGTCTGTAGTCCCGTCTGATCCATCTTGCTGCTTTATTATGTATGGCCTCTAATTTATTTACATTATTGTGGATGTGTGGATCCCAGACGGTTTCACAGTATTCATGAATGCGGCTGAACGAGTGTTTTATAGGAAAAAATTTTGATGTCTGCGTTGGACTTCCTTAGGATCCTGTGCATGAACCCCAGGGCTTTATTGGGTTTTGCCCTGATGCTACTCACATGTGTGCTCCACCTCATATCAGTTGTATGTATTAATGTTGAAATTTATAATAGGGGATCAGTCTTCCAGCAAACCAAGCAACGTATTTGTTTATTTATCTCTTATTACAAGCCTCAGAGGGAGATATTAATTATTTAGAGCTTGAATTTATATATATATATGTATGTATTTTACGTATTAATGTTGAAATAAGTAATAGGGAATCAGTCTTGCATCAAACCAAGCATATGTATTTATTTATTTATCTCGTATTACAAACCACAGAAGGAGATATTAATTATTTAGAGCTTAGAATTACAGCATATCTGTATGTATTGTATGTATTAATGTTGAAATAAGTAATAGGGAATCAGTCGTGCATCAAACCAAGCATACGTATTTATTTATTTATTTATCTCTTAAAACGAACCACAGAGTGAGGTCAGATTTGTATGTATGTGTGTCCTTATTAGTATTTATATGAAGGCATGGCAGGTGTGAGAGGAATGGAAAGGTGTGTGTGTGTGTGTGTGAAAGAGAGAGAAGAGCTGTGTGTATTTGTGTGAAAGAGAGAGAGAAGAGCTGTGTGTATTTGTGTGAAAGAGAGAAAAGGTGTGTGTGTGTGTGAAAGAGAGAGAAAAGGTGTGTGTGTGTGTGTGAAAGAGAGAGAGAAGTGCTGTGTGTATTTGTGTGAAAGAGAGAGAAGAGCTGTGTGTATTTGTGTGAAAGAGAGAGAGAAGAGGTGTGTGGTGTGTGTGAGAGAGAGAGACAGAGATGGGAGGTGTGTGTGAGAGAGAGAGAGGAAAGGTGTGTGTGTGTGCGAGAGAGAAGAGGTGTGTGTAAGTGTGTGTAAGAGAGAAGTGGTGTGTGTGTGTGTAAGAGAGAAGTGGTGTGTGTGTGAAAGAGAGAGAGAGAAGAGGTGTGTGAAAGAGAGAGAGAAGAGGTGTGTATGTGTGTGAGAGAGAGAAAAGGTTTGTGTGAGAGAGAGAGAGAGAGAAGAGGTGTGTGTGTGTAAAAGAGAGAGAGAAGAGGTGTGTGTGTGTGTGAGAGAGAGACAGAGAGAAGAGGTGTGTGTGTGTGAGAGAGAAAAGGTGTGTGTGTGTGAGAGACAGAGAAAGAGAGAAGAGGTGTGTGTATGTGAGAGAGACAAAGAGAGGAGGTGTGTGTGTGTGAGAGAGAGAAGTAGGACGAGTAACTGTATTTACTGCCTTGACTGTAGACATCTGTTGCAAGTGTAGGGGGGAGGTGAGGGGGAAGGGGGGTCATGCTAGGGTGGAGGGGTGTGGGGGGAGTTGGAGGGAGAGGGAGGATGATTAGAGGGAAATGGGGGAGGGGGAAGTAGGAAGGAAATGACAATGGGTGGAGGGGGGGAGAGAGAATGATAATAGTTGGAGGGAAAGGGAAAGAAATGAGGAAGTGTGAGGGGGGGAAGGGAAATGACAATAGTTGGAGGGAAAGGGGGAAGAAATGGTGATGATGGGTAGGGGTAGGGGAAATGACAATCGTTGGAGGGAAAAGGGGGAAAAGAGATGATGATGGTGGGGGTAGGGGAAGGGATAATGGTTGGAGGGAAAATATTGATATGATAATGAAATAAACATTATCTTGCGTTCATAATTGTTAGGTCTTTAGTCCAGGCTGAGCCCTCGTAAAAAAAATCATCATAAAGATATTGAAGATTATAAACATTATCAATTAACACACGAACAATAACATAAGTTTTGAAGACGATATATAGACTTAAGGACCATAGGCAAGAATATTAATGTGTTGGTGTAGTACAGTTGCGGCACATACTCCTTGACCAGACTTCCCTTTACACCCTGGACAAGGACTATGTGCCGTGACTGTATAATGGCTCACTGGTTGTCTAGGGTGCCATCGAAACAGTACCGTGATATTGTATGCTAGAATATTGATGGTGTTGGTGTGGTACAGTTGGAAACATGTATGGGTGGTACAGCCCAAGTGAAAGATGGTCAATTTCTCCCAATATCAAGTTCCTTAGTGCCAAATAGGAGACGTCAGAGGCAGAAGTCAGTATTGAGGATGGTAATAATAGGAGACATCAGGGGCAGAAGTCAGTAGTGAGGATGGTAATTTAAAGCAAGTACCTGATAATAGACACTGGTTACTCAAATGGGACAAGTATCTTTCACCTGGGCTGTACCACCCATTCATGTGTCCAACTATATCTGTTTGGAGTCATCGTAACAGCACCACACCATCAATCATATGCTAGAATATTGATGGTGTTGGTGTGGTATATACTGGTATGATGACTGTTAAGGTGTCATCATACCAGTACCACACCATCGTCAACACCACAAATGTTCTTGCCTATGACTAAAGCCAGATATCATATAAAAATACCAGTCATTGAAAGGTTTGACTAATAATGTGATGTATTGGTGGTTTTTGCAGATGAAAGGGAGGAAGAATATTGTGAAGTGTTCCAGAGAAAAACAGCCAGACTTAAGAAACCCGAGAGATGGAAAGGTCTGCGCAAGAATACACAGTAAGAGTCGCCAAGCCTTGAGCTGAATTTTATACTACGATATGGTGGGCGGTATGCAAGAATTTCATGGTGTTGACAATGACTTGGTGCCGATACAATGGCTCTACTGACAAATAACAATGCCATCGTACACTGCCACACCGTCGTCAATACCATGGATATTCTTGCACACAGCCTAATAAACCATTGTTATATAATATACAACTGTCAGATACAATATAAAATGTTTATTATTTTACACTGATCCTACATACCATACACCTTTGATATACAGTGAATAAATACCGTATATATATCCATCATTTCATTTTATACTCGGTCACTCATTAAGGGGAGGGGGTATAGTTTTGACATTTTTGGAGATCATGATTCCTCCAAACTATTCCCAGCAACAGGCCACCATTATTTTTGTTAATCTGGTCCTGTTTCCTGGCATACTTTGGAGGAATCAAGGCACTCCAATGTACCAAAAATATACTCTCCCCTTAAATACCACCTAATGTTTTCCCAGGCTTCAGTTCTTCATTACCGTACACACTAAGTGATTTACTGCGCCAGTGTTAAAAGGATATATGTGCTAAATTTAATCTTGTATCTAGGGCCTATTTTAATTGCCTTTCCCTCCATACAGGCGGACATTGCTGCTGGCTGGGTGGGTGTTAATGGCCTTCCTCGTTTACAAACTCCAGCAGTTTGACTATGAATATGCCAATTTCGACCCCTATGATATCCTTGGGGTGGGCCTGGTGAGTACCCAGCCAGATTAACGGTGGTATTATTAAACTTATTCTTGTCACGAAATTCGCATTGCAAAATAATGTAAACTGAGCAACGAAGCAAACTTTTCATCAAAGTAGTTTCATTCTTTTTTTCTTTTCCTCCCTTTCTCATTTTCTCCTTTTGTTTTCCCCCTCCCAATCCTGCTCTCTCATTATCTACCTTCCTGTTTCCAATCACATATATTATTTTGTCTTGTGTTGCAGGGTTCATCAAAAGCCGAGATAAAGAAGGCCTACCACAAGCAGTCCCTCATATACCATCCCGACAAACCAACCGGCGATGAGAGGAAGTTTATGAGATTAAATAAAGGTTAGTGGGATATAAGGCTGTGTGATGATAGGGGTGGTATTGGTGGATGTATAATGAGAGGAGAACTTATAATCTTTAAGCAACACACAACAAATTACACCAACAAAAAATATGATGCAAAATAATCCCTCGTTTACGACTGCCGTTATGATGAGTGTGTATTATTCCCCTTGTTTTGAATTCATGTACAGTAAATCCTCGTTATCCATCACTGGGTGTATGGGTGTGGAATGTACAAAGAGGGTTTACTATACATAGATTCATAACAAACAATACAACACATCCATAACACCAATGGAAAACAAGGCATTACTGATTATTAAGTGGGTGTGGGAATAGGGGGACAGGCTTGGGGGGGGTTTAGGGGGGTGCGGGAGTAGGGGGCAGGCTTGGGGGGGGTGCGGGAGTAGGGTTATGGGGGTGTGGGAATAGGGGACAGGCTTTCTACCCACCCCAAGCCTGTCCCCCTATTCCCGCACCCCCCAAACCCCTCCCAAGCCTGCCCCCTATTCCCGCACCCCCCAAACCCCTCCCAGTCCTGTCCCCTACTCCCGCACCCCCCAAACCCCTCCCAAGCCTGTCCCCCTATTCCCGCACCCCCAAGCCTGTCCCCTTATTCCCGTACCCCCCAAACCCCCCCCAAGCCTGTCCCCCTGTTCCTGCACCCCCCAAACCCCCCCCAGGCCTGTCCCCTACTCCCGCAAAACCCCTTAACAGTACAACACAGTCACACACCCATAACAACAGTGGAAAACAAAGCATTACTGTACTGTATGTTTTTTATTTATCACCCTCCGACACACAGCATACTTGGCCTTAACTGACGACGATGCCAGGAGGAACTTTGAGAGGTACGGCCACCCAGATGGACCCGGGGCAATGCACTTTGGTATCGCCCTGCCCTCGTGGATCGTGGAGAAGGAGAACTCACTGTGGGTCCTCGGGTTGTATGGACTCGTATTCATGATCGCACTCCCCACCGTTGTCGCCATCTGGTGGTACCGATCCTCAAAGTTCTCCAATGACCAGGTGGGTGGATGGGTGGGTGTGATTCTTTCTATGTTTGGGTTAGATTAGTTTGTTGAGTTTAAAATAGACTAATCTAATTTGCTACAGGTTTTGGTATCACTGATAACGTTTTCCTATCGAGAAACTTATCCAGATAAAATGACTATTGCAGAAGTCTCAAGTTTACCCTGTTCAAATTCTGTACTGTACTTCTTTCATGACACTGTAATACCCTCCACTACAGCCTGCAATCATGCTGCATGTAGTTGGGATGCTTGTATTTAAATAAGTATGGAACAGTACAGTATATTCCAGGCATTCTGTAGCTCACTGTGATAATGTTTTTTTCACAGGTGCTACTGGACACAACTCAGCTCTACTACTACTTCTTCCACAAGACTCCCCACATGGTGTTCAGGAGGGCACTGATGGTTCTTGCTGCCTCTCTTGAGTTTGAGAAGGGACATAACCCAGAAATAGTGGTGAGTTACTCAATGAGAAGTGATATAACTCAGAAATAGTGGTGAGTTAGTTAGTGAGAAGTGATATAACTCAGAAATAGTAGTGAGTTACTCAATGAGAAGGGACATAACCCAGAAATAGTGGTGAGTTAGTTAGTGAGAAGTGATAAACAAGTTTTTTAAAACACACACATTTATAGAATATTTTGTGCTTAGAATTGCATAAACTTTCATTTGCCTCCGACTCCTGAGACACCCTGTATACAGTATTCAGAGTTGGGATACTGACCTGTTTGGTGATAGTAAAGAATAAGGGGACAATACACTTTAGGTTCATTAGAGCATATTGATTCCTCCAGAGTAACAAGTATAATAATGATGTCCTGTAGATTGGTATAGTTTGGAGGAATCAGTTGCTCCAGATTTACCAACACTGTAATACCACCCCTTAAGGACCCTGTGATCGTGTATGAAAATTGGAGGCTTCTGATTTCCCCTGACCATGCCACGAAACAAGCTCCTTCCATATAGGTGGTGTTTCGTGGCAATATTTGAAGGACTCGTTTACCTCCAATTTTCTGACTACATCACGGGGTCCCTTAAATCGAAGAAGCATAATGACAAACTTCAATATTACAGGAACGACCAACGGATAACATAGAGCTGCCACAACTGATCAAGCAGCTACCCAACTTAGGTGAGAAAAATAAGGAGCGGCCTCTGTGTTTTGCATACTCCATTAAGGCTCGGTCGCTCCTCCACGCCCACCTCTCACGTATGAGATTACCCGAGATCACCCTGGACCAAGACAGACTTTATATTGTCAAGTACGTACCATTCTCTTTTATTTAGTCCTTCAGCATAGTCTCTTTTATTTCTCTTTTATTTAGTCCTTTAGCATAGTCTCTTTTATTTCTCTTTTATTTAGCCATTTAGCAATGGTTGATGTCACTCTTTAGCATAGTCTGATTATCATAAGGTTTTTGACAGACTCTATATTGACAAGTACAGTTGGCAGCATAAGTTCGCTTCATTTCCACCTACCTACGTATTAGCTAAAGTGATGTTGTAATACAATTTTTATGCAAAGATGTCAGATATAGTTGTGAAATGGTAAATTACGTATGTTGTTGAAATAAAAACTGGTTCAGAATGCAACTATCTAGTCATATTAGCAATACTAAGTACAGCCGAGCTCGTAAATTCGCAACCACGTACTTAGATGTATATGCCATTTGAGCTGGTAACACTGTGTGGGGAAGGTGTTATTGTAGGTGAAAGATTGTATCATGTCCCTCTACTATGTTCCACCTACTCTGATTCCTCCCCAAATAAATGTTACCAGCTCAAATGGCATAAACATCTAAGTACATGGTCGCCAATTTACGAGCTCGGCTGTACTTGAGATGGAGGCGAATTTATGCTGCCGTCTGTACATACCATTAGTCTTTAGTAAGGGTTGATGTCTAGCATTTTCTGATTGTCACAAGCTTATTATTATTATCATCTGACAGACTTTCTATTATTAAGTAGGTACCATATCTCTTGTTAAGTTCTTTAGCAATGGTTGATGTCTCTCTTTAGCATATTATGATTACCACAAGCTTCTGGTGTTTTTTTTTTATGGAATCACACGACTCTCGAAGGTTAATGCTTTTAATTTGTCTGACATAAGGATCCCAAGCCTGTCCCCCTATTCCAGCACCCCCCCCAAGCTTGTCCCCCTATTCCCGCACCACCCCAAGCCTGTCCCCCTATTCCCACACACCCCCCCAAGCCTGTCCCCCTATTCCCGCACCCCCTTTAGTGCAATGTACGACCACCTACCTACAGATGCTGCCCGATACTGATACAAGAGATGGTGACGTGTGTATCACAACTGATCATGTTGGCCCACGCTGGACGCATCTCACGCCTTCCCTCCCTGGACACTATAGAGGCGTGTATGAAGCTGTCACCACACATTGTCCAGGCGCTATGGGACTGCAAGAACCCCATGATGCAACTCCCACATGTCAATGATGATACTCTGAGGTAGTGTGTTCTATCCATATACTCTACCTTAAAGTGGACCTGTTTTGAACTAATATAAATATATGATATGTCACATATTTAGACAGAGTAAGTAAAGGAATAATATTTTAGCAGAGTTTCAGGTTAGTTTTTGGCTGATATTGGTAAGCTAATGGCCTTTACAATCTCTTCTGCAGGCACTTCATTACTAAGCGACGTCCCATCAAGTCCGTAGAGCAGCTGCTGACACTGTCGGCTACAGAACAACATCAGATGCTACGCTATCTCACCGAGGAAGAAGTCAATGAGGTCATGATTGTAGCCAAGAGGATGCCCAAGATTGATATGGATGTTAACTATGAAGGTGAATATTTTGTTTGTACACTCAACCCTCTGCAATTTAAGGGACATCCATTTAAGTGTAATTTAACCACTTACAGGTAGTCCTGGGCATTATCTATCACTGCAGCTCTCCTACACTCGCGGTCACTATGTAAACAACACATTTGATGGCTAATAGCTTATAAACCACTTACACTATATAAATAAATATTGAAGTACAGTACAAACCTTTAGCTGTCTTCTGATGTACTTGTGGAAACTAAATTAACATCTAGGATGGGTAGCCACCCCACTATGACAACAACTCAAAATTCACTTTTACACTATATTTTGCCGTACGTAATTTTGTTTCCATTTTCTCATGCAGTGGTTGATGACGACGACAGCGTAGTGTTCACGGCGGGTGCAATCGTGACAGTGACGGTCAACCTCCGAAGGCGAGCCATGGGAGAGGTGTACGAGCAAGCCATTCTAGCCGCCGCCAACGCCAAGGCTGAAGGTGGCGACACAGAGGCAGACGGTTCCAGCACCACCACTGTCAGTAGCCCATGATTCCTGGGTTGTCTAATGTTTAGTTAATATTTCTACTCAAGAAAAATTATTATTATTCTCTGACAGACTTTCTATTATTAAGTAGGTACCATATCTTTTGTTAAGTCCTTCAGCAATGGTTGATGTCTCTCTTAATTATCGGGTCTAATGTTTTGTATTGATGAGGATGTATAAAGTTTTGTTACCATTTTTTACTATCTGGAGAAATGATTATAGTCTCGAGTTTTTTTTACCATTTTTTACTATCTGGAAAAATTATTATAATGCCTCAAGTTTTGATACTATTTTTTTTACCATCTGGAGAAATTATCATCATGTCTAATATTGTGTTACCACTTCTGACTGACTAACTCAAGAAATAATTTTTTCAGTTTTGTTACCATTTCTGACTATCTCAAGAAATTATTGTCATGTCTAATTCTTGTAACCATTTCCAACTACCTCTAGAAAAAATATTATTAACGTGACAAAGAAAAACCCAGTACTGTACACTCGATCAAAAAAATATCGCGCATTTCCCTCGTGAAACATTCCGACACCTAAGACGATGGCTACTGAAAACGTGCTTGTTTATCATGAGCTGTAGCGATCATTTACAGAACCATCGGACCCCTACCTGCGCGATACTTTTTTGAGCCAGTGTACAACAATGCAAACCAACTTTACCCATATCCCACACAGGCCAAGAAAACTGTGGGCTGGAAACCTCCACAAAAGAAGGGGGCAAAGTCCAAAACAAAAACACAGGCACAAAAAAAGAAGCAACAACAACAGCAACAGCAACAACAGGCAAAGGAACAGGCTAATAAAAAGGATGAAGAGCAGGAGAAGAGTAAGACAGCAAAAATTGGTTGGTTTCTCCTACTTTTTGCCTTGTTATAGTTCACTTGTTTAGTATTTTGCAGAGAGGGAACTTGGGGGTCGGTTTGGCAGTTTAAGTCTCGGCATTTAAACTGGTGAATTGAAGGCTACGGATATCCTCCACTCTGTTCCTCAAATTTATATTGGTAAATTGGTGTGACTTGATTCCACCAAAGTATGCCGGGAAACAGTACCCATAACAACAACAACAGTACCCAAAAGAACAAAAGTAATGTTGGTCTGTTGCTTGGAATAGTTTGGAGGATTCAGTTGCTCCAGATTTAACAGCAACACTGTACACATCCCCCTTAAAGGACCCTGTGATGTAGTCAGAAAATTGGAGGTAAATGAGTCCTTCAAATATTGCCGTGAAACACCACCTATATGGAAGGAACTTGATTCATGGCATAGTTAGAAGGAATCGGAAGTCTCCAATTCTCATACACGATCACAGGGTCCTTAAGTGGGTAATTCACTTTTGTTATATTGGAGTGCCTTGATTCCTCCAAAGTATGCCAGGAAACAGGACCAGATTAACAAAAGTAATGGTGTTCTGTTGCTTGGAATAGTTTGGAGGATTCAGTTGCTCCAGATTTACCAACACAAAATTTCCCCCATAAGGTAACCTGAGGCCATCTGTATTTTGTCAGTAACTTCCATTATACAGTGTGCCAACATTATTTCAGACTCCTTTAACCAGTTGTGCATGATCAATTCCTATTTGCATCATATGACATTGAACGCTTTGGTGTTTTAGTCTAATGGTGTTTCTTGTGTGTTTAAATTCTATCTTGGTGCATTGTGTTCAGTCGTATTAGTTGTTGTTGTTGTTGAAGTTCCTCAAGCTGTCTGGCCGAGCATTAGTTAGATTATGTACTATCGAAGACAAAACTCGTGCCATGAAATCTGGTGAAAACATATGGTAAGAGGCTAACCATACTGGGCATAAATGTTACTGTGGTGGGGTTGTCATTATGTTTCACAAGTTATATTAAATCATTGGATAAGAAAGCCACACGAGTTTTGTCTTTGATAATACACTACCATGGCAGTATGCAAGAATATCTATGGTGTTGACGATGGTGTGGTATCGGTATGATGGCTGTGTATAGTGTTGTCTATGGAGTAGTCGTGCCGGAACCATGCCATCATCAATACCATCAATGTTGTTGTACACGCTCTTTAGATTAACCTTTTCCATCCTCTTCTAGTCATCATACATCAGTGTAGGTGAATCTGGAGCAACTGATTTCTCCAAACTCTTTCAGACAACAGACCACCATTATTTTTGTTGATGTAGATCTGTTTCCCGGCATACTTGGGGAGAATAATATTAAGGCACTCCAATGTACCAAAAGACAATGTATTACCACCTTAAGACTTTAGTGAGGGATAGTATCAGAGAGCATGGTCCCACAACCCACATTCCATCCCTCTTGTGTCATAGAGGGATGTGAGGGTGACTGAAAAGAAATGTAGTCCCTTTCATTTATTTCCCTGATGTCCCTTTCATTTATTTCCCTGATGTCCCTTTCATTTATTTCCCTGATGTCCCTTTCATTTATTTCCCTGATGTCCCTTTTATTTATTTCCCTGATGTCCCTTTCATTTATTTACTGATGTCCCTTTCATTTATTTCCCTGATGTCCCTTTTATTTATTTACTGATGTCCCTTTCATTGATATCCCTCCTTAGCTGCTGTACTGTCATGAGTGTTGTACTTTCCAAAGAGTAGAAGAAGGAAAGTGTTTTTAGATGGTATGAGCATGTGGAAAGAATGGATAATATTTTTAACAAGAAAACCCACAAAGATCTTAGTCGTATTAAAATACATATACAATCCTGCTCTTGTGTTAGTACCTTGTCATGCATTAAATTGTATTGTTGTGGAATTGTTTTATCTGCCTGTTGTTTACATTCTGTTGTTCTCCTTGCCTGTCATGCATTATTTGTTGTTGTACGATAATTTTGCTGTCATTGGAAGTTTAGGAGGTGCTTCGAAATCCTCCCTAATCTGCCATTGATTATTATATTTTTATTATCCATCCTCATTTTGCAGAAAGGCAGATGCAGATATAAAATATGCAGCTGTAAATCAAAGAATAGATTTTAGGAGGATTGCGAAGCATCTACCTGACACTTTAAGATGTCTATGGAAACTAATGTAAAAGTTGATGATTTATTCCCGTTTTTATTTCCATTCTGTTGTTTCCTTGCTGTGCATTGTTTATAATTGTTGTGACATTTGCAGCTGCACCAGAGAGAGTAGAATCTGTGGGAGGAGAGGACAAGGGAGGAGAGCGAGAGCGAGAGCAGGACACAGATGATGACGAGTCACCTTCCCACTCTGACGAATCTGTGGCTGAGGAAGCAGACACAGAGTCACACAGAGATGATAAGGTTAGGTCAGGCGAGGTTTAATTTAAATGGTGGCATTGTCACAATTGACACACTTTCCAAATTGTTGGTTAAGAACTGTAGGCACTAACAAGACACTGATTTTGTACAGGGCGGTGCGATAGATGATGACGCAGAATGGGAAAGATTCCAGAAGGGGCTAACCAAACGAGAAAAGGCCCTAGAAGGCAAGTCCAAGATGTCCCACACTGTTCACTGTCCCTACTTCCCTGATGACAAACAGGAGTATTGGTGGACATATGTGTGTGACCGCAAGAAGCACATGCTCATCACTGCACCGTACCAGGTATGTCAATGGCACGCCAAGGAATTCATGATGAGATATATTTGATGTTGACTCCTTTATGTTTAGCAGGTGTTCGAACAGTTCGAGTTTGGATGTACATAGTTGGTTTTATGTTTTCTTTTTTATGTAGTGTTTGTACAACTTGGCATATTGAATAATTCGGCAAGGCTAGAACCCCTATTATGCTGAGTTATAAGGTTTTACTGTATTAGTATTGATGATTAAAATGCTGCACAGTAATGTCTTGTTTTCCACTGGGGTTGTTGGTGTGTAATGTACAAAGAGGGATTACTGTACACAGATTCATTACAAACAGTGCAATACACACCCATAACAACACCAGTGGAAAACTAGAGATTACTGAACTCCATTCGTTGTACCCCTCACAGATCACAAGCCTGGTGGACCACGAGGAAGTACAGCTCAAGTTCACGGCCCCACAAAGGCCAGGCATCTATACCTACCAGGTCTGCCTACGCTCTGACTCCTACCTCGGCCTTGACCAGTCAGTAGATATCAAACTGGATGTGAAGGAGGCACGGGAGATCCCCACAGAACATCCCCAGTGGCAAGAGTTCTCAAGCGAAGAGGAGGAGGACGATGATGAGAACGATGCTGGTAAAGACGACGGGGTGGAGTCTGAGTTTACAACGGATGAGGAGGTGACGGATGACAGTGATGGGGAGTGAGTGAGAGAGAGAGAGCGAGGGAGGGAGATAGAAAATGAAAGGAAGGAAAGGGTGGAGTGAAGGAAAATGGTAAGTGGGTGACGGAAATAGGGGATAAGGGAATGAGAAAGATAGGAGGGAGGGAAGGGGTGAAAGTGAAGGAATAGAATAAGTTGGTGAGGATAAAGGAATGAGAAATATTGGAGACGAGGGAGTAAGTCAGAAAAGAAAATGAAAGAGTGAGAGGGGAGGGGAGGGTGAGAAATGAGCTAGAGGGAAGTAAAGGGAGTGGTAAATGAGAGAGATACAAAAACAAGAGAGTGAGGGAAGAGGGATATAAAAAAAAAATACCTGAAGAAAGAGGGAGATATGGAATCAAGAGCTGAAAGAAAGAAGGAAATATGGGAGTGAGAGAAGGGAGGGCTTTGTAAGTAGAGGAGAGAGAATCAGTAGTATCTTCCGGTTTGCTGACATCATAACTCCGGTTCGTGTTTAGTTGATGGTTCACTTGCAGCAAAATATTTTATCCAGACCTTAATGAGAGTTTGGACTGTCTTATGCTCTCATGAAGTTGATACCAGTTCAGTCATCATGGTAAGAAGAATGGTTAACATAAGGTCACAGTAGAGTAAAGCAGTTGAAGACCATAACAATGCCTGAATACTGTCCTAAGTAATCTTTTTATTATGGGTTTTTCCTGTAGCATTTTAAATTCTATAGCATTTCATATGATTAAAATTGGTAAGATGTAAGCGACTGTATAATTATGGGATAATAGAAACATGGTACTATATACCTAAACTTTGAATTGGTGTGGGTACTTTCCTCTTAAAAAGAAAATTAGTTAATTACAGTATTAGTTAAGGAGAAATGCAACTGGTGGATGGATTGCAAGTGTACAGTCTTGATCAAAAGTCTTGTTGTCATAACGTTACGGTGAACTCCTCAATTTTCATGTTGTGAATGAGATGTACTGTAGTTGCCTCTGGTACTTGACTGTGATTACTTAATTTCATGAATTATCCAAGATATTTTTATCTATTTAAAATAATATGAATCATGGAGCTCTTTATCAGGCATGATGGACAGCAAAAGTTTTGATTATGACTGTACCTATAATTAGTATAACTTTGTTTATGTCACATGGAAGAGTGATGGTCCAGGTAGTGATATGATGATGATGACTAGTACTATACTCATCATTGTCATCAACCAGTCCAACACTTTTCTTCTTGTACAGTTGGTCACAGGAATTCTTACACAGGCTATATGGAAAGTGTGGTAATTATTGTAGAAGTACTGCAGTGAGTTGTTTAACAAGTGACTGTAATTACCAAAACAACAGCCTTGCGCAGTGGCAATATCGTAACCAATGATGATAATAATAATAATGATGTATTGCAGTTACATAGTCTTGCATTACAAAACAACAAACCAAATAATGTTATGTTGCAGTTATGTAGTCTTACATTTTCTGCATGTTGTAAACCGTATTGCAGCAACAGAGTCTTGCATTACGAAACAACAAACCAAATAATGTTATGTTGCAGTTATGTAGTCTTACATTTTCTGCATGTTGTAAACCCTTGAAAACAATAGCGTGTGTATGAAGTCATGTGGCGAATAGTACACCAAACACTAGAAATAACACACCAACGGTAAAAAGGGGTAACGGATATTCTGGTACCCTTGGTCTCTCCTCACCAACTTCCCTTCTTCTCTCACCATTTTCCCTCTTCCCTCACCACCTCGAGAGATTCATTCTGCATTGAAGAAAGATTGGACAGCCGACACTTAATTAAATAGATAAAATATTTTGTTTGGAAAATTGTGGGAAAGAATTCAAGCTAGTGCTAAGCAACTCAGGATTAAAAAGAGATGAAAGATATTGAAGGAGCTCAGTAAATGAAAGTGCCATTATGGAAGTAAACATAGAAATATCATCACATTGTATAACAGCCAATCAGCATGGCCATAACATTAGTGTGCTCTGCTCTGAGTTGTGTGTTCAGTCTTTGTTTTATTAATTTCATTTAATCGGACAAAATAAGTGTCCAACCTTGGGTTTACTAATTTCATCTAATCAAAGAAACTTAATGTGTCCAGTCTTCGTTTATTAATTTCATCTATCTGTATAAAATAAGTGTCCAATCTTTGTTCATTACTATCATCCATTTGAACAAGAGTTAGTGTGTTCAATCTTTATTTTAATGAAGGATGGATCTCTAACTTTGTCATCACCAGACTAGTGCTCCTGTGGGAGTTGAAGGCTTCTCCTCTCTCGTAGTGTATTATTTGTGAGCACGTATGCCATCCAAGTCATTCCATGTGTCTGAGAAATGTGTTACTTTAGGGCATAAGGTGAGATGTTTGTTTACCTAGAGTATGAGAGATTTTATGATTATTTAGGGCATATAATTATATTATAATAAGGGGATTATTTAATGCATGAGATGAATATAATGTGTACAAAGGGCACAAAGCAGGTGTTCATATACGACACGAGGCGAAGGACCATATTCAAGAACATTTCGTGGTGCATACGATGGCGTGGTACCGGTACGATGACTCTGTAAACAAACAACAGAGCTCAGCCAGGCAGCTTGAGGAACAACAACAACAACAACAACAGAGCCATGGTGCCAGTACCACTCATCGCCAATACCACAGATATTGTTGCATACGGACCAAAGTGTTTATAATTAGGGGGCATGAGATGAGACGTTGATGAGTGAAAAGTTTACCCCTAGATTCATCACTCAGAATTTGAACATCTCAGTGATATTAATTAATTTACAACTGAACATCATACATTTTGAATACTGACTCTGTGTGTGTGTGCGTGTGTCCGCATGTGTGTGTGTGTGCGTGTGTGTGTGAACAATTGTGTACATGTAACAACTGTAATGCAACAGCCTCACCTCAGATAATTGTTTATATTCATCATCATAACAGAGGGATGTCATCATTATTTTGATTGTGGCCTAGTGAAATCTGTCCAGCATTATAACTTATATTTATTAATTAGTATTACAGTACAATTTTTTTATTATTATTTTTTTTTTTATATGGAGGCACACACCACATTTTGATGAAGGGAAATGGTGTCTTGATAATAGTGATACTTTATGTGGTGGAAGTGGGATGTTGTAAGGTGATGTTGAGCAAACAGGGTGATAATGAAATGATTGTGTGATGTTAACCCTATTTTTGTTTATATATATTTTTTACTCTGGTATTGTAAATCATCTGGTGTTAGTCCAGGTATGATATAGAAGACATAAACCTTTGTTGATGAGTTAATTCATGTAGTTTTTCATCCTTTGCAAATCAGTTGGTGCTTCCCTTTGGCATGAATACAGTAATGCCTTGTTTTACACTGTTGTAATGGGTGTGTGTGTATTTATACTATTTGTAGTGAAACTGTGTATGGTAAACCCTTTTTTGTTCATTACACACCCATGAACCCAGAGGTGTACAGCAGAGTTTTACTGTACACGCCGTAAGTCATAGCAAACAGGACACTACACACCCAGAACAACATTGGTAAACGAGGGACTACTGCATAAAATTGTCCGGCATTATTAGTCCAGGGATGTTATCTAGGACCCAAACGATAATTTTGTGGGTTAATTTCTATTGTAGGTGACCTTTGGTAAATGAGAATGCTTCCCTCTGACAAAGAATTCATCTGGTGGGGCAGAGAGAAAGAAATGCAGAAGTTGTTGTTGTTTAAGAGTTAATGCACATACAGGAATAATGTTGTAGTAAAAATAATTTGTACCGTGGACTTTTGGGGATGTAGAAGAAGAGGTGATTGAGGTGATCCCAGGTTATTTGTCCAGTGTTAGACTGGTCATTAATTCAGCAAGGTGTGTTGCAACCCTTGATGGTGGCGTACAGAGTAAACAAACGTGATTTTCATACCTTGCTAGAATCATGAGTAAATAAGTGCTAGAAATAGTACTGTACTAAGCATATTTATAAATTTTGTTATATACCGTACTTGTTTGAAAATAAAAGTACTGAAAAATGTCTAATGGCAGTGTTAGTGCTTTTTGGCACAAATTCTAAAGTGCAGTGTGAAAAGTACATTTGGAATCTCTAGACGTAAACATTAAGAGTGAGAGATGACCCTTATAGTGAACACGGGCCAGATTTATTATGATATTATTATATTTTTTATACTGCAGTACTTTTAAATTTGTAGTACCGGTAGTTTACCCTCCCTTTACCTGGTTTTATTTTGGTTTGGTTATTTTAGTAACCCATGTCAATTTCTGTTGGAGCATAACAACCTTGTCACATTATATAGAATAATTTTGAAACTTTTTAAGAAACTAGAAAAACAAGTGCTATTTCTGTGCAATAAAATGGATAACAAAAAAGATTAAACTTAACTACTGGATTTGTACTAGGAGATGAGAGAAGAAATATATAAGTATGTGAAGATGGTATTTGACTCTATCCCATAGGTAAAGAAACGGTGTCTAACTGAATAACACCTTTGACAATATATTAATGCTATGTTTTCCACAGGTGTTGTTATGGTTGTATATTGCACAGTTTGTAATGAATTGGTGTACAGTAAACCAACCCTCATTGTACACTACACACCCATAAACCGAGTGGTGTATAATGAGGGGTTACTGTACACGGATTCATTACAAACGGTACAATACACACCCATAACAACATTGGTAAATGAGGGGTTATTGTACTACATCCACAACAACATCAACAACAACAAAATACAACCCCTACCACTACAACTTAACACTGACCACTACAACTTACACCTACCACTACAACTAACACTTACTACTACAACTTAACACCTACCACAACAACTTAACACCTACCACTACAACTAACACCTACCACTACAACTTAACACCTACCACTACAACTTAACACCTACCACTACAACTTAACACCTACCACTACAACTTAACACCTACCACTACAACTTAACACCTACCACTACAACTTAACACCTACCACTACAACTTAACACCTACCACTACAACTTAACACCTACCACTACAACTTAACACCTATCACTACAACTTAACACCTATCACTACAACTAACACCTACTTACACCAACAATAATAAAAAAAAAACATATATATAAACGAGAAAGAATATTGGGGTGTTTAAATTTATCGTGTTTACATCAGTGGGAAAATCCAAAGCAGGTGGAAAGTTTGTGTTTAGGACGAGGTGAAGAAAGTAATAAAGGTAGGAGGGAAATTGTGTAGGTTAAATAAGAACCATGTGGGGTATAGTTATTAGGAAATTGGAAGTAGACGAATCCTTCAAACATGGTCACGAAACACGCACCACCTATTGAGAAGGAGCTTGTGTCGTGGCATAGTCAGGAGGAATGGGAAGCCTCCAATTTTCAGACTATATCAACAAGGACGTATGTGAGAGAAAGAATAATAAGGGAGGAAGGGGAGAGAACACAAGAATATATAGGAGAGAGAGAATAAGGGAAGAAGGGGAGGGGAGAAAGTGGGAAATTAAGTATGTTAGAGAAAGAATAGGAGGACAGGGAGAGGAGAAAAGCGGAAGGGGATGGGAGAATGAATAAGAGGAAAGGGAGGGGAGAATGAATAAGAGAAGAAAGGGGAGGGGAGAAAGCATGTGAGTGATAGAATAAAAGGGGATGGGAGAATGAATAAGAGGAAAGGGAGGGGAGAATGAATAACAGAGGAAAGGGAGGGGAGAACACGAGATAGAATAAAAGAGGGGAAGGAAACGGGTAGCAATAATAAGGACAGGAGTATTTTGACCCTGAGTGAACGAAGAAAAAGATAAATAGATTTGTTGTTCAGTCCAATGTTTACTTATATACAACGAAACACATTGAAACACACACACAGACACACACACAAACACACAAACATACAAACACAGACACACACACACACACACACACACACAGAGGTCATTGTTTCCTTCTCTGGAATTCTCTACCAAACGTTTTCATTCACTCTTTGAACACGATTTTTGTTTTTCATTTTTTAATTAAATAGAATGAGTAAAGTTCCCAGGGCAGATTAAAATTGACACACTGACATTTGAAGGAGTGATATGAACCAGAAATTAGGACTGATGAAACTATTAGTATTTATTCATTCTAACCAACCAACCAAACTATTCCAAGCAACAACGGCACACCATTATTTTTGTTGATCCAAGGGGGGCACGTATGATTATATTAGGGGGGTGCGGGTGTAGGGGACAGGCTTGGGGGGTGCGAGAATAGGGGGACAGGCTTGGGGGGGTTTTGGGGGGTGCGGGAATGGGGGGACAGGCTTGTGGGGGGGGTTAGGGGGGTGCGGGAATAGGGGGACAGGCTTTCTACCTACCCCAAGCCTGTCCCCCTATTCCCGCACCCCCCTAACCCCCAACCAAGCCTGTCCCTCTATTCCCGCACCCCCCAAAACCCCCCCATGCCTGTCCCCTACTCCCGCACCCCCCTAACCCCCCCCCCATGCCTGTCCCCTACTCCCGCACCCTCCTAACCCCCTCCCCCCAAGCCTGTCCCCCCCCGCACCCCCTTAAACTACTTCTTTAGGAAAAGTTCTCTCTCTACCTTTTCTTTCTTCATCGCTTTTCCCATTATTTTGCAATGTGAATTTATCAACGAGACGCCCCCCCCCCCTTCCCCCCCTTCTCCTCGAATAAGTTTAATAATAATAATAAATGCCAACCTCACCCTCCGTGTTTTCCCCACCAGAGAAATTTTCCGGGTGTATTTAGGTAGGGACTAGTGTGTGTGTGTGTATGTGTATGTATCTGAGTGTATGTGTGTGTGTGTGTATGTGTGTATGTGTATGTGTGTATGTGTGTGTGTGTATGTATGTGTATATGTGTATGTGTGTGTGTGTATGTGTGTGTGTGTGAGTGTGTATGTGTATGTATGTATCTGTGTGTATCTGTGTGTGTATCTGTATGTGTGTGTTAATTCAGGGGAAGGCCCAGCTGACTGACTGGCTAGACAACATGACAACACACACAGATATGACGTCACTGTGTGTTGCCCTCTCTCACCTGTCCCTCTATACCAGCTGTTGTTTACATCTGTTTATTTATACTTAGATTCTTTTTTATAGCATTTCAACGGGGCAGTATGGTTTCTAGTACACCATAATTAATACTACTATGTTCCTTTCACCACCATAATATATCTTACAGCCATGGATAATATGTACCGTGGACTGTAAAATAGAAAATGAACTAACCATATTGACAACTACCTCTCACCTCCACCACCACCACCACCATCACCACCAGTTCATTACCAGACCAACTCCAGGATATAAATACTCATCCTCCAAGATATTTCTCATCCAGTCCCACTCCAGCCTTCAACCTTACCACGACTACCACCAACATCACCACCACCACCACCTCCTCCTCCAAGCATTCACTCCAATTATTCTTATACTCGTTCTCCAATTTAGATATTTCTCGTTCAGTCACACTCGAGCCTGACTGAACCTTGACTTCTCCTCCTCCTCCAAGTAATTACTCCAAACTACACCTTCCCTCCCTCGTCCTTGAACCTGTAAGTATAAGGTATAAAGAATGAGTTATTATGGTTGTTTGTTGTTATAGTTTAGTGGTTGGA